>BMAV01003568.1:0-45021 GCA_019973955.1 Trichonephila inaurata madagascariensis
CGGGAAAATTGGACGGGATGGCATGCGAGTTCGAGCCGTACCACCCAGACCTGCCGGGTGGGGGAGCGATGGGGTTAAATCGCCGAGAGCTCAAACGCCCTTTTGGTGTGGTGTGGTAGTTGGGAGGGGGGTGTCAGCTCAGGTGTCGTCCTCGTCACTTTAACCAGGGTTTAAAAAAAGAAAAGGGTCCGTCGCCGAGAGTTTTGTATGAACGGTGGACTTTAAATATTCACCATTTAAAACAAACGGTAATAGCCCCAAATAACGCAAACGGCGAGCATAAGCAAGGCCTCGTTCCCCAATATCTTTCCATTGGAGGTTTATGATCCTTGTTCCGAGCGCCTGTTTTAAAAACTTCCTGGTTCTATTTTTTCATTGATTCGTTATTGTGTGTGTTTTTTTTATGGAAGCATGCTGCGCGTGGAGCTTCAATTAAGGGGAAAAAAGCGCACCTCAAGGTCAGCAGTGATTAATGATTGGAAGGAAATAGGAAGGGGAGGGGGGCAACCCCCGCGATTAATGAGGGGCCCCAAAGAAGGCACCTTTCGTCGCCCCCTTTCCCAACGGGGAAAACCTTAAAAAACGGAGAGTCAGTTGTTTCGATCATGACCAGGGAAATTTCTGAATAGGGAATTAATTGTTAGTTCAATCGCTTCGAATGTTTCTACATAATTTGATTTGGCAATGGAATAAAAAAAAAAAATGCGATCATATATCCGAAATCCTACCACTTCCTAAAAACAGAATTTTTTTAATTTTTTTGAATTTGCACAATTCCTTGCTTTTGGTCTAATATGTTCTAGAAAAAAAAGACTCATGAATTAGAAATAAAAATTAATATATTTGCTTATAAATAAAAAAATTTAAAAAAAAAAAAAAAATACTGTTTGAAAAAAAATTTAAATTTCCCTTCCTATGCACAAAAAACAATGTACAAAATGTCGTTTTATCATTCCTTTAATTGAGTGAGTGAATATTAACGCCGCACTGTTCAGCTACACGAGAGCTTTTGGCGACGGACCTCTTCATTTTGAACCATGGTCAAGTGATGAGGACGACACATGGTTTGGGACCCCCCTCTTAACCTCCACACCCACCCAAAGGGGGGACATTTGAGCCTGACAGATTTAACTTGTCCCCACCCACACGATGGGGTTAGTGGTACAGGGCTCGAACCCAAGCCGCCCATCCGATAAATTAGGGGATTGCAGCCACTTATTATTCATTCAATATGAAACTAAGTATCTGCAGAGTTAAGTATACTTGTATGTTGACGAGCTGTATGTGTGTGTTGGTTTGAGCTTTTATTCACACAAGTCACACTATAAAGCAACGCAGGGGCTTTGGCAACGAACTTCGTCATTTTCAAGCTTAATTAAGTAACGCGGGTGACACCTGAACTGATACCCTCTTTCCTTTCCACATCACACCATCAGGAGGATGTTTGAGCCTCGACAGATTTAACGTGCATCAGCCCCTCTACACAACGGGTCTTTAGGTGTTCTTAGTGGTCAAGGTCACGGACTCGTGACTGGCGTGTCATGAGTTCGAACTTGGTACCTCTGAAAACCCGCAGTTTAGAGAGAGCAGACGCACGTTAGTTCTGTCGAGGCTCAAATATATTCCTGCTGGTGCGATGTGGAAGGAGAAGCGGGTATCAGCTCAGGCATCGCCCTCATCACTTGACCATGGTTCAAAATGAGGAGGTCCACCACGACGTCAAACTCTCTCCTTTCCCTCTCAGTGGCTCAGGACTCGAACTCATGACATGCCGGTCGCGAGTCCGTGACCGTCCACTGGGCTACTGCGGCCACACTTGTTTATTGGGAAGAGTTGTTTGTCGAGGGAAGACAAGATATGACCAATTTCTAAATAAGGTCCTAATGTACTTGGTCAAAAATTGTTACAATTTACTGTTGCCAATTGGCATAATTGAAGCCCAGTGGCTGAGTGGTTAGTGCATCGTTTTTCCACACCACAGGTCCGAGGTTCAAACCCCGGGATGGGCAAGGTTGACTCAGCCTTCATCCCTTCAATCGGCCGATAAAATGAGTACCAAGCTTGCTTGGGAACTCAACACTGGGGGTTTTCGCGTCAGACTGACCACCTGACTGGAACATCTGCTCATGAACCTCAGGGCCCAAGATCGCGTATACTGAGTTAGGCACAGTGGGCCTTGTACCTCATGGGATGTCGCGCTACTGAGTTAAGTTAATTGGCATAATTAAAAATAACTCACAAACTCACAAGTTAAATAAAAATTAAATATTTCATCAATATTAAAAACGGATTGTATTCTTTCTTTATCTCTGTATGTGTGCGTGCTTGCGAAGACTTTACTTATCATTGAACTGTTTATATGTGACATCATATTAACGCAGATGGGCAAACTTGTATTATATAAAAGCTTTCAGTGAAACTTTGTTACTTTTTTTATTTTTTTCAGAATAAAAGAGAGGAACATTTGAAATTAAATTAACTGAAATCTCCCAAAATGCGAATCTATTAGATTACTGTGAGTTTACTTCGACCTTTCAACGTCAAAAAACACTTGTTTTATCTCCAGTTCCATTAAGTATAGTCAAACTTTTCATTCACTTCTGGCGTATGTACCTTAAATGTAGTAATAGAATAAAATAAAGTCATCTAGTTTCCATGACAACGTAACAAATATATAATTTAATGCATAGATTTAGTTTTTCGCATAATTACATCAGATGTTTTATCGCGGAACAATTCTGATCGAAAAAAAAACTTTCGCAAACTGAATGTTGAAATGAAAATTTTCATTCCATCAATTTAGATGAACAAACACATCTTTTAGCTGCCATTTCTCAAAACAATAAACAGTTATGATTGAAAGCATTTGACCATACAGAATTAGATATTTATTCTTCTAAAATTAAAACCAAGGAATTAAATTAAAAATTGTTTTTAAGAAGTTAAATGGGTTTCTATTGCATTTCTTATTTAAAAATAAATGCTAGAAAAAAAAAACATTAATATACGCTTTCTTCACTTAATGCTAAAGGATCAGAATAAAACTTGCCTTACAACTAGAAAAATAGGCTGTAGTATTAACATAAATTCGCAGTTTCCTAACACGTTTATTCATTTACCAAACTATGCTTCCTGAAGTAAACGACATCCCCCTTCAATACCATTTTATAACACATTTACATTTCTATAAGTACGACTAGTAGACAATTACCCACTTAAGGTATCCGACTATTTGCGACTTTTTCTTTAAAAAAATGGAGATATGGAGATTTTGGGGCGGAGTTTAGACCTTTTTAGGTACATTTTAAGAATAAAAGGCTAAAATTAAGAGAAAAATAAATTATTACTATTAAAATGTGAAAAAAAGGTAAAAAATTAAAAAAAAAAAGACAGAACGGGGCCCCTCTGTACAAATAGTAAATGAAAAATTCTCAGTTTTCTATTTTGATGTTTTCTTTGCTATTCCTTTTGAAATGACCTTCAGGATAAAAAATTTTAATTTTTACAAAAATGAGCCTTTATCTTATTTTATGGGGTAAAAAAACTTTTTTTTATATTATTTGTTTTTAAAAAAAAACTCCTACTTTCATTTGAAATTAAAAAAGCTTTAAGCAAAAAAGATGAGATAAGCATAAATAAGTGATAAATAGATGCGGAAAAGTTGCATGACTCAAATATAAAGAAAACCATCAGATTGCCACACACAGATATACTTTCTTAAGAATCCCCTTCCCCTCCTTTTTAAAAGATGTCTCGAAGCGTAATTCCTGAATTGAAAACTCAATTCTTACTGCTTGTTTACAACACAAGGAATGGGAATTAAGTGCCCCATAACTCGAATTAAGTGTCCCTTCCACTGCGCTTCCCAATCCAGATTTATTCTGTGAAGATGGACGCGAGAAGAAGAAAATGGGATGAGACACGACACTTAATTGGATTTTGTTTGTTCCGCACTGAATCAGAGAACGCATTTGGTGTCTAAAAAATACGAAAATTAGGTCCACGGTGGCCTGGTTACTCGTTTGACGCCTCGCGTTCTCATTCTTTTCTTTTCAAATTGGCAACAACTTGTTTCTCCCATTTGGAGAAATGACTCAGAAAAATTTGTTTATTTATTATTAAGTGGTGGGTCATCTTTAAAACTCAAAAATTGTCCACACAGTTTAAATGCAGGTTCTTCAAGACCACGTCGTAATTTATTCTCAAATTTTTTTTAGAAAATACCTATTCTCTCTCTCTCTCTCTTAACAGAAAAGAGAATAAATACATTCACAATACCATCCACAAAATCTGTAAAAACCACAATAGCTCAAATTCAAAGTTCACACGGCAAATATAAATACGTAATCATAACAACACAAGAGGCGAATGAAGTGTGCGGTCGTTAACTAACTTTGCTTTCTCCCATCGTTCTTATATATGAAAGGAATAGCTTTATGTAATCTTCTAAAACTTTTTTTGTCAAATAATCGTCCCAGATCCTTCTAGATTTTTCGGAATACATCTCCCTCTAGACTCCAGATTTCGCGATATTTGGCGATTAAATGTGTTACCCAACACTCCTACTCACTTGATATTTATGGAGAGCAGTAGCACACAAAAATTTTTCAAGGGGGCCCAGGGACAAAAGTCCCCCGGTATCTGCCCCAAAAAACGCCGCACAACATATTTTTTTGATTTTTGTTTTTGGGCAAAACAATACAAAATTAATTATTGAATAAATATTTAGCATTAATTAATCAAATTAATTATTAGTAACAAATATATATAAATTTTTTACGTAAAATCCCGGGTTAAACCCCAAACAAAAAAAATAAAAGGGGCTATGGGGGTGTGGACCCCTAGGACACCCCTTTTTGCCCCGATGGGTATTCCTTTGATCTACAAACTATCTTTCCGATCCCATTACCGCTTCTACAGTGAGTGAGTGTTTATAAAACAATTTGGCAGAGAAATTAAGAGGTTTGCATTTATTTATGGCAAAAAATTTTTTAAAAAACAAGGCTTAAAAAACAGTGATACAAAATCTCGAGTGTTAGTTAATTCTTTCTTCAATGTAAAACCTCAGAGAGAGATCCCCTTCCATTAATCTTCCTTGATACGAAAATATTTTTTACCTCAAGGGCTAAGTAAACAATAATTAATGTTTTACAGTACTGATGAAACCTCAAGCAAGAGTGAGAATTTTATTTACGTAGCAACACGATCTTAATAAGTCCGGCACTTGAATTTTCAAAAATTATCGGTTTTCACTTTTTTTATATTTTTTAAAAGTTCAAATATTTCTGTTTAAAATTATATATGATATGAGGAAATATGATAATTAAAAGTATTTTTATTATATATTAAGCTACTTCTTGAGGCGCATCAAATGAGCTCTGCCAGGAGAATCTGTTTCCCCTTGTATATAGGTTTTTGATGAGCGCGAATCCATATGCTGTTCAAGTGGAAAAATTAGAGTGTATTGGGCTTATCCAAAAGTGTATGGGTACACGCAGGAAATTAAAGGGATCCGGGGTCGGATCCCCCCGCAAAACACTTCATTTTTTTCCCGATTGACTATATAATTCTAAGTATATGCAACGTAAAATTTAATTAAGTATTTGTTATTTTAATGATTAATTTTATTAATTAATGCTAATTATTTATTCAATAAATAGTTTTTTACTGTATTTTGTTCCCGAAAATCGACAAAATCAAAAGGAGCATGATGCAAGAATGGTGAACTTTCGACCGGACCCCTTGAAAAATTCCTGGGGCGCTTACTGGTACAGTCTTTTGGATCTTAAAGAGAAATAGAGAAAAAAAAAGTTAAGTGATGGAAAAAGCCTAAGTGGTCGTAGCCGACTCACCGACAAAAAATTCAAAGATATTGTGACGAAGCCGGTCTCTTCCCCTAACTTCTAGCAGACTCCTTGCCGACAGACGTTGGGAAAATTCCAGACATTTCCCTAATTGCTGGGAAAGAAATTCGTAACTGGATGGTCAAGTTTTGGACCCTTTTTCCCAGGCTGTCCCGACCGTCAAAATGACGCATAACATTGTGCTTTCTTTTCCCACGTTTCGGTGACGGGGCTCGTCTAAAAACTTGTCACCGCGCCATCGGCGCCCTTTGGGCAAGAGATCGATGGGCTGAGACAAACAGGGATCCCCAGGAGAAAAAAATCAAGGGCCTAGATCGACGGGGCGGCAGAAGAACAAGAGATCACAGAAGGATGATTAGACGAGAAATGTTTAGAGAGGGAAAATATAAGGAGAGAAGAAATCGAGAGGGGGGCTGGTTTTTGAAGCGGGGGAGGCCCCTTGAGCGATAAGAAGCGATAGCGAGTCCGCAAAGTAGGGCGGTTTCCAACGGGGAAATTGGGAAAAGGGTTGAGTCCCGACCCAAAAGAAACGATAATCCGCAAATAAGGCGGTTTTTGGAATGGTAAAATTGCGAAGGAGCAGGGCAATTTTGGGGCCCAACGAACTCCCCCAGACTGGTGTGGAATCCCGAGAGTGAATGTTTACGTACCCTAGGTATAGGTATGAAAGGGGGTATACGAACCCCCCTGTATAAAACTGCTGTTTTGGGCTGTTTATTTTCATTTTCTGTCTTCAAACGCGAGAACCCTCAACATGAACTGTATCCTGCGATTATAAATTGCCTTGTGCAAGTTTCAAAAGACAGACGCTGAATGCAACGAAAGGAGCAATAATCATAAATACATACACACGTGCTATATACCATAATAAATCAAATGAAGGAAGCCAATTTTTAGAGATCTAGATGACCCAATGTTATTAATAAAATGTTCACATGGAAAGACCCAGAACTCAAATGAGTCAGTTAATAAAAAAATAGGTCTGATTCCAAGATTTCATTTGTGGAATAAAAAACTCTAAAATATTAGGGGGAAAAATGGGTATTCACAGTTCAATATAGTCATGTAGCAAAATTAATGATCTTAAAAAATTTTTTGATATTAACCAAGTTATAGATGTTGTGGCGCACAAGGAGGGTCCCGGCCCCCAAAACCCTTGATTTTTTTTTCCGATTGATTATAATTCTAAGTATATAGTACGTAAAATTTAATTATGTATTTGTTTTAAGTTAATTTTATTAATTAATGCTAATTATTTATTAAAAAAATTTTTTTTTACTGTTTTTTGTTCCCGAAAATCGAAAAAATTTAAAAAAGGAGATGATACAAGAATGGTGAACTTTCGCCCCCGGGACTCACCCCCCCCCTGAAAAATTCCTGTGTGCGCTACTGGAGGGATCATGCTTAAAAAAATAAATCCCGTAGGTTTCATGCAGCCCAACGAAAGCATCTTGAAACCCCCAAAAAGGAAAAAAAATAAATGAAAAAGTAAAAATAATCTTTTTTTAAAGGAGAGAGTAAAACACAGTCCATATGCTTCTAAAAGTATTAAATAAAGTAAATGCTCAAAAAATTATAAATTTTCGCTTTAAGCCTGTTTTCTCTAAGTGTAATATTTCTTTTTATGTGCCTTTTTCTCAAAAACTCCTCAGATTTTCAGTGAGCAGACTTTTAACATGTTTAAATTTTAATGGGGGGGAATTAAAATTTTCAAACATTTTTAGATGATTTTTTAAAATAAATTTTAGGGAAAAAAATTGGACAATTTTTAAAAAATATCATAATTTATTCAATTTTAAACAAAAAGACAAAATCCTTCGTTAAAGTGTTACTAATAGTACACATAGCCTACTGTACAAATTTTATCCATGAGAAGTATGTAGTTTCTGAGGAAAAGGTACATAAACTTACAAAATTTAACATGGGCTCTCCTATGGACGTGCGGACCCCCTTAATGGCGTCATTTTGATCCTCGGTCAAGTGGGAAGGACGACAACCACACCAACAGGGAATTGGGAATTTAAAATTGACTTCTTCTCAAGTAGGTCCCTTGTGGCACCAGGATTGAACACGTGACACTCCGGAGACGAGTTCCTAACCGTAACCACTAGGTGACAGTGACCCATGAAACCTGAAAGCAGTCAGAAAAGAAATTTCAAGCAAAATCGTATTTCTTAAAATTACATTATTGAATAACTTATTTATCTTAAATTATATAATGAAATATAATATTTTAAATTAAAAAATAAAATGTTGGCATATTAAGAAAAGAAAACGAGAAACGCGAAAACTTCGATTATCGTTAAACACGAAAAGAAACTGAATTGATTCCTTTCCAATACAAACTCTTGTAATCGTTCAAGTCTTTCCTAATTAAAAATTCCTCAGCTTAAAATCTTAGGGGGTGAACCAAAATCCGAACACACTTTTGGAGAGAAGAGTTGCTCCAATATTTATGTGGTATTTAACACACGTACATCCATCCATTTACCCCACTTGCGTCCTTTAGATTTTTAATTATTAATAGATATTACGTTATGCACTTTAATAGGTGAACTTGGACATTAATTTAGAATTATAAAGGAGCAGGTGCAGACCTGTGTGGCTGGCACTGTTTGTTCTTGCGAAAATATCGCCAAGAGAACTTTTCTCCACTTTTGACGGCAACACACAAAATGTGCACAAATAAAAACTATTTACTGTTATTTGTTAAAAACCACCCTGAATTACTATAAATTAACAAGTAATATAAAAAAAATTCTTAAGTCAACTCTTATTTAGATCAACAAAGTAAAATTTTATTTTAGCTACTTTTTTATTAAATAGATACAATTAATATAAATATGTATATACATATGACAGAATTGAAACATTAAGTGGTATAATTAATTTTTATAAATTATCATTAAAGTATCATATTGTCCTCCAAAACAATCATGTCTATAAAATTTTAGTTCAACTGAATGCTTTAAAACGTGAAAAAAAAAGAGCCTTACAGTAGTCGCATATGATGTGTAACATCTGACATGTTATCGTAGTAAATACGCAATAATTACTTAAATCTGAAAAAAATTAATCGAGTATGATTAGAAATAATTTTCTATCGAATAGTTGTTATATCTTTAATGAAAATTTTATTTAACACAAGGACTAATGCAATTTTTAATCAAAAATATTTTCTCTTGTTCAATTTGGGGAACAGTGGATGCAATAGACTTGAAAATGAATAAACAGGGATTTCGGTGGCCATATACATTTCTCCTAATCAAACGGTTAAAAAAATTAAAGATTTCCTGTATTTTGTATTTTTACCATATACTGCGAAGATGTGTGTGTGTGTCAGATCCTTTATGTGATTGATAGATCTCTAAATTTGATCTTCTTCGCTATGTCCCATTTTCCTGAATTCCTCCAAAAATGAATGTTAAAAATCTTCCTTTCGCGTAGATACTTATCAAGTTCTCATCCGTTCGAGACATGGACCAAGTTTCACATGCATAAGTTAATACTGATCTTATAAAAGACTTTTATACAGTAAAATATCTTTGTTTTTCTTTTGATTAAATTTGATTTCATATATTTTCGTATTCCATTAAGACATCGATTAGCCACAGTAATTCTCTTTTGGATTTCAGAAACAATTCCCATTTGAGCAAAAGGTCTTATCTACGGTAAAGCTGCCTTTTATTCAATTAAACTACCTGCCCACTCAGTAATAATTAAACCCGAAAATGCCCTAATGGGGAAGGTTAAATCCTACGCATAAGCGAATGACACTTGTCTCTTCTAAAGAGTTAATCCCAAACTGTCATTAGTGCCCATTTCAGGGTATCTTTAATATGCAGTGCTATTGCAACCAGATTAAATTGAGCGTAAGTCAAGAGCGATGAATACTTAAATTTGCTTTGCTTCAATAGATATAATTAATAGATTTATGAATATTTTAATACTTAGTTTTATTTTGATTTTAGACAAAAACAAAAAAAAAAAAGTGGGAGAAAGGTAAAAACCAATACCGGCCGAGATTATGATTTAGGCCAGTTGCCAGATGCGAATGAGTGTCACGTGACCCAGTCATGCATTGAGTTAATAGAGTCAAATAACCTCAAAATCCGTTTTTGAAAGAGTTTCCCAATGTTGACATCGCCCTGTCACGTTCGCACCAAACGAAGCGTGCCGTAATCGCTGTCCTCTCCGTTTTTAAATAACCTTAACTGTGGTTGTCCTGCGGGCACACAGTGGAGAAGAGAAACGATTCCCTGTAACAAAAGAAAGTGCATTCGTCATGGATTCAAAAATTTGAGTCCGAAAAATTCCATGTTCGATATGCTGTTTTAATTTTTTTTTCCACTCAAGGAGGACCAAGCATAAACAACGAAAGTTTATATGGTGTAATGGTTCCTATATAAGCCAGTAATGGCCTGCGCAATGGTGATCACTTTTGTCTAGTGGTTAAGTTGCTCGGCTTCGGATCCATAGATCGCGGGTTCTAACCCCAACATTGGTGACCCTGGCTGAAAAGAAAAAGGCAAAAAACATTGTCTGTCATTGCGCCATTTACCCATTCCGGAATCAAACCTCGACCCCTTAAAGCACCCAAAGTCGTCGACCCCCGCAACAACTCACCCCTATAAAAATTTCCGTTTACTATCACCGACTCAAGGGTGGGGGGAGGTAGCTTTCCCCTAAAAAGCCGTAATGCCCTTTCCGGACAGTGGGACTTTTTCTGTGGTTAAGTTACTCGGCTGCGGATCCATAGATTGCGGTTCTAACCCCGATAATAAAAGATAGTGGAAGCAATAAATTAGGTAGTCATGGTCGTGAACTCGCGGGCAGTTTCTATTTAAGTCGTTTCATGTTTCGAGCAGTAATGCCACTAAAGATCCCCAATCTATCGAGGCTCAAATATCAAATTCCTCACATTGGAGTAGTGGGGAACTTTGGAGAGTTGAGTACCAACTCATGTGACGACATCAATAAACCAAGAACCCAAATTACGACGTCCATTCCCTCGCTTTGCTTTAAACATTTCTGATTTCATATGAAATTAATCTATCTACCATATTAACGTCTACTACACGAGGCTTTTGGGGCGACCTCGTCTTTGAACCATAGTCAAATGACGAGGACAAAAATCAAAACACCCCCTTTAACACCACACCACACCAACGGAAAAAAAGTTTGAGCTCTCAAAAGATTTAACGTCATCGCTCCCCACATGGCGGGTCCTTAGTGGTACTGGGCTCGAACTCGTGACAACCCGCCACACCATACCTTGACCTCCCCCCCTCCCCCTTTAAAATTTTTCTACGGCCTCCCTTTATGTATCAGCCCGACATCGCAGACTCCTAAGAATTTGAACACGTCTCCCTTGACCTCCAACATATGGTGAAGGGCTCTTCATTTCCTGCCTCAACTACATATACAAAAAAAAAAACCTTTTTTTTTTTTCTTTGGGCAATTTTAGTGATCTAGTCTAGGATAGTACATCTTTGAATTTTTCCACGAAGACTTTTAAAATCTTAGAGAGAAATCTTTACATAAAAAAAAGACTTTCGCGGACCCCTATAAGGGCGTTGGGGACTTCCGAGGGTGCACGGAGAACACTTGAAATGAGGTCCGCACGCGTTAGTAAGTTTTAAAATTCTTAAAAAATTTTTTTGTCTATTTTAATGCATAATTTTCAATTTAATGCACCGAAATAAAGAATGATGTATCTTTTATAGTAATTAATGTAAAGATAAATAAAAGTGACACCACGAATTTAGAAATTTATTTTTAATCCTTACGAATAAAATATGTAAAAATCCAACTAAAAAATATAATAATGCATTGGAATTTCATTATTATTAGCATAGATAAATCAGATTTATTGGCTATTCACATGGAATGGTATCCTATCAATGATATCGAAAATACGAGAGTGAGAGACTGAGAGGTATTAAGTCGCAATGTAAAGCAACATGAGATGGATCTCGTCATTTTGAACCATGGTCGAGTGACAAGGACGACATCTGAACCGGCACTACCTCTGCTAACTGCTACACGACACCAAAGGGTGGATTTTGAGCTGGACAGATTTAACATGCATCGGCCCCTTCTACAAGTCGCACAGTAGGCAGTTTTCCCAACCTGGCACACGGAAAGTCCAAAAATGAAACTGCGCGAAATAAAACAACCCACAATTTATGGTCCTCTTGAGTTCCCTACTAGCCTTGTGGTAAACAGTTTTTGAGAGTACGCGAACGGAAATCGTCAACAATTATCGGTTTAGATCGGGTTTGTTCTTGTTGCGAGAGCCTCCTTTTCAGTCGCTGGTTCTATCGTTTCGTCTGAAAAGAATTTTGCAGATTTTAGCTGGGTTTATTTGAAAATAGATACCATTAGTAAGTAATTTCTTGATTTGTTTTTCAAATTAGGTTCAAGTACGATAAAAAATAGTAAAAACATAACATTTAGCACAGCATGTAACTCCTGGGAAATTTTGGGATTGATCACAGTAACACTTAAGTCACATAGAGTACATATAGACCTTTAATTTAATACCAAATTTAGCTGCTACTTCCTGCTACTCCCAAAGTTATGATTTTTTTTCAGCGTTGGCCAATAGTATTACTCGGCGTGCCTTATTCAATGTGTGGAAGGAAGAGCAGATACTAGCGCAAAATTAATGTTTGTTTTGGCTAGAGGACTATAAATGGACTTTGGATAAATACGAGGACCAGCAGCAATTAAAAATTCAAAAAAAATTGTTAAAATTTTTTTGCTTTTGTGGGAAAAAAATGGATGAGGTGCCAAGAAATGAAAATTTTTTTCCAAGTCGAATGATGCTGGTTGTGGGGAAGTAAATTTATTTATATTTTAAGAAAAAAATAAAGCTAATTTTTAGTGTGGTATTTTATTTTATTTAAGCTTAAAATTTTTTTTTCCCAGAATTATAAATTTTAAAATGGTTTTTCAGTTTTTTTCATTCAAAATACTACTTCCACAATTATTTACCAATCCTTCCTTTTTTTTCCCCTGTGTCTTATATGAAAGAACAAATTAGGATCCATTTTCGTAAATGGAATACTTTTTTAAAAATTGAATGTGGGAAATATTGGTTGATTTTTTGCATATATATATTTATCAAATTTTATTACTTTTTTCCCAAAAAATTTTTTAAGGTATTGAAAAATTGATCCAAAGGGGTTTTTTTAAAATCTCAGAAATATTAAAAAAAATTTCGTGTAAAAAAATTAACAAACAAAAAAAGAGAAAAATTTTTAAAAAAATTCCCAAAATTTTTTTAAGAGAAATTAAATTTTTTAAAATTGGTGAATAATATGTGCAAAATTTTATCTCGTTCATTTTTTTAAAATAAACATTATATGAAATGCTAAATGAAATTTTAAATACATAAAAAAAAAAAAAAAATGCTCAAAAGGTGCAGAGTCCGTTTAAACACTACCTTTATTTTTTATTGTATATGTACAATGTTTTTGTTTGGATTGCATTTGTTTAATCTTTAACAAATTAAAATTTTTTTTTAACGCCACACTATTTTTGTATATATTCTCCCACTTTAAATTTAAATGCTTCTGTTAATATCCTTAGATCCTGTTTAAAAAAAACTATTTCCCACTTAGCAATCATTTATTTTTGATCAAATTAAAATTTGGGACATAAAAGTTTAGACCCTATTAACTTTATTTGTTAGAAAAAAACAGAAAGAATACCCAATTTTACATTAATTACTATGAGTTTTGATTATTAGATATAATTATGGAATTAAGGTTTCCCGATACGTTGGAACCGTGATTTGAAAAGGTATAAATGAATAATATTTATGATATTTAGTGTCACTTAGATTAAAAAAATGTATATAAAATTGTTTTAAGAATAAAAACAAAAAAAATTAAAAATTTTTTAAAAAAAATTACCAATATTTTGACAAAATGAACACAGAATGACCCTTTTTAAAAAAATTTTTTTCATCATAATAATTTTTCGCAGTATATATTCAGACCACTGTACAAAAGCTCAACTAGAATTTTAAAATATAAAATTAGAAGTGGGTTTTCCATTTTTTTTCAAAAGGGGAGAGAAATTTAATTAAAGAAACGCCATAATTATTTAAAGGGGTTGAAACCCTTGAAAAAATAAATTTTTTCAAAATCTTTGTTGAGCCTCTGTAAAGGGTTGAGATAACAGGCAAAATATTATTATAATAGAGCATTTTTAAAAAGGGAGAACATTTTAAAAAAAGGTTATTCTAAGTTAATTTTTGCCAAATATTGTATTTAAATTTTTTTTTTTTGTCAAAATTTTTTAAAAAAATTTTTATACATGTATTCTAATGTAAGTAACCAAAATCATAAAAATTATCCTTTTATGCTTTTTAAAATCACGGTTCCGAACGTAGTCGGATACCTTAAAGGCATAAAAAATTTCCGTGAGCCAGATTGGGAAAACTGCCCACTGTACGTCGGGTAGAAATGTGAGAAAAAGAAAAACTTTAAATTATGCAAAAACGAGGGCTATTGGTGCGGACCTTGAAATTTTGAACTTTGGACAAGAAACGAGAAAGACACTTAAGCTTAGAAATATGAGAATAAAATTATACATTTAAAAAACACGAAATTAGCAAGAATTCGTATTCTTTTATAGATTCGAATAAAGCTATACATTTAAAAAAAAATCCAAGCGAACAAATATTCGCTTTTGTCCTCGAATAATAGCAGATTCAAATTTCTGATTTAAACCGATAAAATAGTCACAGCCGTTTCTTCTGTCGACTGATTTTGCGTAATATATGAAACGCAGTCCAATCCTTTGGAGATTAAATAGAAAGCGGCAGACATGCTTTCAGTAAGTGCTATTGTGAATTAAAATAAAATCGGATTTGTCAAAGGATAAATAGAAGAATATTCTGTTATTCCCTGACTCAGAGTCTGCATGCAGAAAAACAACACAAAACATCAACAATGGAGAAGCCGTTGAGAGAGCGTTAGTGACCCAGATCTTTCATGTTATTGGGTCAATGGACGTGACGTCATCATCTACTGTTCTGCCTGCAAGCAGCCGAGGCTGGTTCCGAGCGACTCGTATAGACTCTCGCGACCATTTCGCAATGTTTATTTACAATATTGATTACTTAAAAATTTCCGAGCATTTTACAACAGGTTCAAGTAGCCGAAATTCCGGCTATCCTGCAGCGAATTATAATAGTTTGTTTAGAGAACCGTTTTTTTACTGAGAAATCTGATATTCGAGAAGGGAAGAAACATGTTGTGAATAAGGGAAAAAAAAAAGTGTTAATCGGGTCGGTTTTTAAATATTATGTGATTCCTAGCGTTTTAAACTGCAATCATTTACTACTTTAAATGTATACAACAAAATCTGATTAAAACTAAATACGAAGTATAAACAAATTGTAAAGGATCAATATTTACATTTCGGCTATCGTCCAGTATAATAACCTTAATTTTCATACCCATTAAAATACATAATTTATTTTCAACCTCATTTATGGATTTCAGGAAAATTATTTTTGACTTCTAAATATGAAATTTGAGTTCAAAATTCATCGAACTATTTATTTTATCTTAAAATAAATAGTTTAAATTTTAAAATAATAGTTTTTTGCCTTAATTTTTACCCCTATTAAAACGTATAGTTTATTTCCAACCTCAATTCTGAATTTCAGTGTATGGTTTTAAAGAAAATTATTCGATTCCTAAGTATGAGGTGTAAGTTCAAAATGTATTGAATCATTTATTTTGCTTTTTAGTTCTTTTTTAAAAATCAACTTTTTTAAAATTAAAATTTTTTTTTTTTTCTAAGTACAAAAGCGATATATAATTTCAGTTCTTAAAATTTATTCATTTTATTTACTCACGTAAATTTCACTAAGAGTAAATACTGACCCATGATATATTGGCCGCGGTAGCCTAGTGGTCAAGTTATTGGATCTTGGCTGGCTGGTTCGGTTCATACCACTAAAGACCTTTGTTAGGAGGATGCACGTTTAAAACGTCGAGAGCTAAACCCCGTTTGGGGTGGTGTGGTAGTTTGAGAAGGGGGGCCAGCTCAGGTGTCGTCCTCGTCACTTGACCAGGTTTAAAAAAGGGGTCCGTCGCCAAAAACCCCCGGTACCCCACAGTGGGCGTTTAAAATTTATTTACCACTGCTCGACCCAGAATTAAATAACATAAATTTTACTAAATATCAGTAAATGAAACTCTGTGAGAAAAATTATTAAAAACATTATTGATCAATAATCAATTTGTTTATTATTAATTAATTCATTTTATTATAAATAGCTTATTTAAACACATAAATACTCTCATTCTGTTGAAGAAAATTTTGACAAACTGTTGATCTATTTGTTATTTGATAAAAATATTTCTTACCACAATGGACAATTTTTTTTATATTATGGTATATTTTACAACAGAAAGAAAAAAGGATTTTTATTCAGTGTTTGTGCAGTAAGATGAATCGACATTTTTTTTCCCGCAAGAATTTTAAAATCTACTGATTGCTCTCTGGTATATATAGATGGAGGAAAAAAATAAAATTAATTTATATATTAAACACTGCCACAAGGAGAATGAAGTTTAATTATTTGCGCTTTTTTTTATGGTAAAAAGTGAATTCAATTTTTACTAAAGAAAAACATGTATTTTAGTACTTTTTAACATTTATTGCAATGAGAGGTCACTTACTAAAGAAGAAGAAAAAACATCAAGTACATGTGAAAAAGCTTCTTTATATATATACAATAAAACTTATAGTGGTGTTGATTTGCCGTGGTGAGTGGACGATTATACTGTAACAACGAAAGGATAGGGCGTGGCCATTTGAAGTGATTACTGTTAGATACATGTTCTATGCTGGTTGATGTTTCGTATTCACTGTTATTGATGAGGCAATCTTGTGATTAGTAAATCCGTTTATTTCCTTGAACATGTAGAGACACACAAACATATATTAACGACATCACAAAGAAAACAAACACAACGAAAATACACACACTCCAGCTGCAACCAATTACATGATCAAGGAAAAAGACAAGAGAGAAATCACAAAAGATTTTCACTTTTTATACCCGGCAGTGAAGACCGCGTGACTCCTTTGTACCAAGAGTTCTGATTGGTTAAAATGGACGGGAAAGATTTCTTGAGGTAATAATATTAGTTGATTACGATTAAGATTAGGACGTTAGTTTTGAACTTAAGAATTAAAAGCTTATTTAAATATTATTAAAAAAGAGTTTAATTAAAAGGATGCCAAAGGAAATTATTACGTATGTATAGTGTTAAATTTCTTTAAATACCCTCTGTCGAAATAGCAGTGCACAGTAAAATGGTAGACGGAAAAGGCCTTGGACTGGACAGTGCTGGTAGAGAGAGCTAGGGTTATAAAATAATGCAATGCATCACACATGCATTATTCACTCTGCTCAGTACTCACTTTTAAATTATCGTCGGCTTAGGTTATTTATACCAAAGAAAAATAATTTTCATAATAAAAAATCAAAGTAATTTTTGTTAAAGAGAACCAAGTATTTTAGTACTTTTTAACATTTATTGCAATGAGAGGTCACCTACTAAAGGGTTAGGGGGGAAAAAACATCAGGTATACATTTAACAGCTTTTCTTTAGTGTTGATTTCTTTTTAAAGAAAGTTATATATAATGTAGAAATGCACGATAAAGAGGAAAACGGAGAAAATTTGGATCGGACTGAATCGACGATTCGAAGAGAGAGCTGGGATTTGGAAATATTGCAAAGAGAGAGCACATTGCGCCATTCACTACTCAGTACTCCCTTATCAGCAATCATCGTTTATGTTTATGAAATTACAGAAAAATATTTTTTTCTTAATTCTAAGATCGCTTAACCAAAATTAAATCTCTATTTATTAGAAAATATAACCCCTTTGTGGCAATATTAAAATTTGAAAATATTTTTTTTAATTATTTTTCCTTCTCTTTATACCAATTATCTTCATACCATGGAACCTATTTTCTGCATAGATAGGTTCTAGTTAAAAGTAACTTTATTTTACCATGTAGCCGTGGTCCACCCTATTGTATAGTACTTAAGTAAACTTTAAAAGATAGTGTTTCAAAAATTTTCCTTTAAAGGATTTTTCATTTCATTTCACTCATGTTTTATTACTTTCTTCAAGAAATTCTTTAATGCAGCTAAATATTTTTAACGTCATGTCCCTTTCGAGTATTGTACACGGTAAATTTCTCTGCCTGTCTGTAGTTCTTTTGCTGGTCATTCACTCCACAAATGGGACGATTTCTAATTTCCGCATAGCACAGCAAAAAAAAGAAATGCGCATCCTATCGTCATCAGGAAGTATTTAGTATAAATCAGAATAATATTTCTTCCCAAACGATTCTTTTCTCCAATTCCATTGATTCCATTTCCGCGACTAATCGATTCGAATTCGAACAGGGAAATAAAAAAATTCAGAACCCGAAGAAGAATCATATAAATTACGATTCAAGATAATTGAATTCACCTCCACAGTCTTCTGCCTCCAAGCTATTATTATTATTATCATGTTTTTTTTTACTTTCGTTCTTCACTTCAATTCACTTCCCAGACGATTTATGAATTTGCATTTAGAGCCTTTTTATTTATTCAGACCTCGCGCACGATTGCAAGGGCAATCATTCTTTAGGTCATTCAGGAACCTGCAGCTAAACACGTTTCTCCGGATCTCAGGTGAACGATAAAAACAAAACAAAAGAACGGTTGAAATGGAAAGAAAAAATGCTAATGAGGACCGATATTATATTTTGCTTTTTCTCTCTTCCCTCATTCGCTCGGCAGTATTTGGTGAAACGTTCGCCTCATTTTTCGTTATATGTAGTCTCCATTGAATTAGAATATACAGTGAAATTCGGCGGAAAACAGATACTGGGGTATAATGCTACATTAAAATGCGCTATAAGGCTTCAAGCTAAATCGTTTTAACTGTAAGGTATATTCGCCATATAACGCGCATCCCCCTTCTTTTTTTCAGCGAAGGAACTTGAAATGTACGCGCATGTTTTATGTTTTGAAGTCATTTATTCGAGATATTATCCCACACTTTTGAAAGAATAGTAGATTTCTAGAACTCTTCAGCTCTTTATGTTCATAAGGTAAGCCATTTCTTCGAAAGAAACAGTATTTCCATGTATCGTAATATCCGGCGTGTAACACGCGTACCTTTAACACAAAAAATAAGATCGAAATTTACGGGTGTGACGTATACCCCGGGAATGTAAGAATAAAGTGATTAACGAGATAATTAATGTCATCGTGGTAAAAACGGGGGATGCTCGATATCAATTGTTATAATTTTTTACTAGTTCTAATCCGAAATGCTGAGTTAGTTTGGAAATGTAGTACAAAGCACCCCACGCCTTTACCGCAGTGACATTAATTTTCTCGTTAATCACATTTTATTCTTATATTAAGAATCATTTTTTACTTTTTAGTTCAATTAACCATAAAAGTGTGTTTTTAAGCTTTTTAAACTAACATTTATTCATTGATGAATTAATCTTAAATGCGTCCTTTTTTAGAATCTGGAATACCCATTGGCACTCTATCTTTGCGTCGATACGGCCTGGTTTGCAAAATGTAGGATCAGATTAGACATAAAAGTACATGTTTTGAATCGAAGAGCTGGTAAGAAATTATTTAATACGGTGAGAGACCTCTGAATCAATTCTCAACTGTTTTGGTAAAACGAAGCAATGAATGATGTTTCATTTCACAGATCCGGACAAGAGAATTTGGAAAAACATACTTTATGTCTGAGTTTAGCAGTCAGAACATAAATTAATTTAATTACACGTGTCTTTTTTTATTTTTTATTTCCATTTTCAGAAAAATAAGACAGCTGTTTATATTATAGCAAGAAATTGAAGACACGCTCTCTCTTTTCACAGGAGGAACACTTTTTTTGTTTGTTATATTTTTATTAACCACGAACGTTTTCGCTTTTAGAGTTGTAACAATCTTTCAGTCGCTAAATCTGGAACACCCATCGCCAAACTGGAAAATAGTTAATCCCCGCATTTCGTGATCCTGATCGCGACAATGGAACAGTACTGAGGTGTAGCTCATTGCATTGTCATCGGTCCCATTAGCAAAAATTTCGAATTGGTCTGACCTTTTTAAGTCGGTAAAAATCGAGTTCAAATATTCCGTTACAAACAAGTGAAACTTATAAAAGCGTGTTAAAAAGAGTTGAGCATAAAAGAAATTATTATTATTCTACATATATTAAAATACTGTTGTTTTTAAAAAAAGAAATAACATTCCTCTTATGAACTTAAAGAGCTATAGTTCTAGAAATATATTATTTTTTCAAAAAAGCCAGGATAAATACCTCGAATAAATATCAAAAACATGCAAGAGTAAATTACTTTTTTAAATAAAAGAGGTGTGAGTGCAAGTTATACGGCGAATATACCTAAAAATCGAAAATGAAGCTTGGAAAATTATGTAGTGCATGCTATACGCCGGATTTACGTAGTATGTAGATGTCTAATTTTTTATGCCGGTTCTTTTAAAAAAGCGCTTGCTTCGTAATTGGGCGTATAACGCGTATCCGCAAATTTTGATCTTGCTTTTCAATTCCTACTATTAGCTAACACTCTCTATATTTATTTATTTATTACCTCTTGGTGGAATTTTCAATCGTTACTAAAATACATTTTAAAGGCTCCATTGAGCTGAAATTTTATGGCGCGATGACATTTTGATAATACAATAATTGAATTATAATTAATTTAGTACCAATTGATTAAACCCAATGAGCTAAAGAATTACAAGTACACACACAGCCGCCGGCATCATTTTTATGATCCAGCGACCCTTTTGCCAACTTGTGTCAAAACTTGAAATGGTTTTTTTTTTTTCCTCACATTTTAAAGCATTCAGTTAGGAACTTGAAATTTTATACGGCCACCTATTGTTCGGGATAACAAAACGATACTTTAATGATAATGAAAAATCACTACCTACTTAATGCTGTGATTCTGTCCTAGTATATACATATTTATATTAATTGTAACTATTTAATAAAGTACAAAACAGTACCTTTCGTTAATCTAAGTAGGAATTGCTCCTTGCGCCTTTTTCGGTATTACTTGTTTATTTCAACTGATTTTAAATAAATTAATGTTGGTTTGTGAGTGTGAAAAGAATATGTTGGCATAACATTCCTTTGAAAAAATATCCAAAATTACTGCTTTAGACGACTTGTTATCCCAGTCAATATTTTTTGAAAATAAAGTGAACATGTTTAAAAAAATTACGTAATAAATATAAAAAGTTTTAATGTCCAAATCTGAAATTGTAAATACCAAATGTGAAAATAAACTTTCGCAAGCATGCAAAACGCACTCAATGTGTGTATCTGACCTAATAAATATTTTATTTACACTTTTTTTTTTATTCAGTCAGCTGCTCAGTCGTGTTTTTGTTTATCGTACGAAGACCTTGTTGTGGTTTCGCATCCAACTTATTTACGTTTTTGAAGTCTTGATTTCGCTTATTTCAAAAATTCTACGATATTTTTTACGTATGTATAACATTTCCTAGCATTTCCTAACATTTCTAGTTCTAGTTCCAGTTTTTGATTTTTTTTTTCTTCTGAATGTTGTGAATGGAAATCAACGGCTTAAAATCGGCCTGCAAATAAATCACAATTTATATGAATAGTTAACATGTTAACATAAATTAAAATTGAAAAAACTGTTTGACAAATTTTTCCACAGAAGAAAAAATTAATAATAAACATCATATGCCCAAGTGCTGAGCGATATATATTTTGTGACGTATTACATCATTTTTCTGAATATCTAATTTGATAAATAACAACTTTTATAGGAGGTAGAACGTTGGTAATCCAAACTCTCAAACATTAGCGAGTTGAATTTTAATAATCATTCTAAAAGTAGAATAAAAACAGCAGAAGCAAAGTTTTAATATAGGACATACCAAAGAATAATTACTTAGCGTCTGTCAAGCTTTGGGCCCCTTAGAGTCTCTGGGCCCCCCTGCAATGCGGGGGTGTACGTTACGCCACTAGTGGTAAAGCAATGTGTGGGCTGCAGTTGACTTTATAGCCTTGCGTATTGTAGCCAGTTATTGTAAACATTACACTTGTCACAACGGTGCTTTCTATAAACACTTTGTCTTTTCTTTCGTGTTATGATGGATCTTTACGCTAATTCTCTTGGGGAATTTTTGGGCTAGTATTCGCGTTTACTTCACAGCCATCCCTCTCAAGAAGAAACCTTAATATCTTGACAAGCTCGAATTAAGGCAGGAATCAGGAGTTTTGTAAATATGTAGAAAGAGGCAGAAGAAAGGTACTGGGCAGGTAAGATTGAATAAGGCTTACTTTCGCATACAAGACAGAGCGGGTGTTTGCTACTGAGTTGAATTAGTAGATGGATGTTGTAAACTCAAACCATAGATTACATCGTTGAATGCAAATGCTTGATTCCACTTGGCTTGTTTAATAATTCTGGCCATTTCTCCCATCCTACCTATTTGACATTCACTTTGAGAATAGATTGTTGGGTTATTGTTTGAGACTAAATTAATAATTGGGATTTACTAATTCTCTGGTTCTGCTTTTCACCTCTCCCACACCCCTTTAGGTAAGTGAGGTGAGAGAGGAAATCCTGGCAAGAAAGCCCCTGGTGTCTTATATTTTTTGTATTGTGCCTCAACCTGCATCATCAGCCTGAGAGTATTAATCCTTATACAGCCAAATGTTTCTTGTTACAAATGTCCTGTACCTACCTCTTAAAGTTTGCATCATGAATCTTGGGACCCCTGTATATGTACCCATACAAAACCAAAAATGACAACCAAATTTAATTTCATTACTTAAAATAACTGACTAACAAACATGAAGTAGGATGAATCTGGTGCTTAAAACGTACTTGGAACATTGGTATCCATCTCTGTATGGCTTAACCCTAAATCCGATGGGTTAGTATTCTGGGTCTTTTTCTTTTTTCTTGTTTTGGATATTTCATTTCTTTTTTATATACACAATCCTACAGTTCCTCACTAGGAAGAACAATTCAAAAATCCTCTCAAGCAAGCATCTATATAAGTTCAGGATAAATGGCTGTTATGTCTTTGTAAAGCCAAATTTGCTTACTAATCCATTCCAAATTTTACTTTAAGATTCCGTTACTGCTTGCTCCAAACAGTCCTTGCAGGTCGCCCTGCTAACCGGTATAGGTGCGAGCATGACGCTGACAACGATGCCGTAGGGACTGGGTTCGAATCCCGGAGAAGACATGGATTTGTAAATGTATAGTGCCTTTTGCGGCATGAGTGGGAACCTTGAACAGGCGTCGAGCAGTGCCTCGTGTGGATGGTGGAAAAGGGAAGAGAGGTGGAGGCCCCCTAGCCACCTCCAGTGGTTTTCTCCCCCAAATGGAGTGGAACCCGGCGTACTGTACCATTCGCATGGTGCTCAAAGTTAAGGCTAACGACAGGCGTAAAAATTTTAGCCCTTAGCCGGGATGAATTTCGCGGGCCTCAATCTGACTTCGTCAGGCAGGTGGCATTAGTCACAACACAACAACAACCGATCAGTTCCTCTTTTGTAATATGTGGCATTTTTCAATGCGACCCTATGAATCCTGTAAACAACTTAACCAACAAATCTATTCTCTAAGTAAATCCACAGAGAAAGCAATGATTATTGCCAAATAGGCGGGACCACACACAACTTATTTAACTCAATCCTAATCTATCAAGTTGATCTCTTAACCCCACCCGGTACTAATTCAACAATGGCAAAACATCACTCTTAATCTCACATGCGAAAGTAAACCTTCACCTACCTGGTGTAGCGAATATAGCTGTTCCCTCTCTACCCTCCTTCTCCATAATTACCAAAACTTTTAGACTTTATTTAGTCGAACTAATGTGAATATCACGGTTTCTTCTTGAGAGCGATGGCTGTGAATTAAGCGCGAATGTTAGCCCAAAAATTCTCCAAGAGGATTAGCGAGGTGACGCGTATTGATTCGTCACGGAATGTAAAGAAAAATCCTTTTGATCAATGGGTTAGAATACAAATGCAGTTAGATATTTTCAACTCTAAATGTTTAGAGGAAATTAGCGTAAAAATTTATTAGAGATATTGATGTATATTTAGATATTTAAAACAAATAAAGTTAATTCTGAATTAAACAAAATCTTTCTAATTAATATTAGTTTTCCAAAGAACGATATATATAATGGTAAGAAAAAGAAATAAATATTGCATAATCCTTAAGGAATAAGAATTGTTACTGATAATAGAATTAGCAATCTTAAGGTTTCATATTAATTGCTGGGGAAAAGATTTGCATAATCATGTTTTTCCAAAAAATTGTAGATAAAGAAAGAGAAAGAAAGGTTTTATTTATTTATTTTGCTAAATTAACGATAATATTTTAAGGTATATCACCTCACAAAAAAGAAAAAAAAAATCGTTTGACAGTTGTTCTAGAGAACATGACGGCACTGAAATAGGTTATAAATCCTTTAGATTAAAAATTTTATTTAAATACCCTATAAAATAACTCCATAAAGCGTTTTCCGAATTTCCCCTCTCTTCATTTGGATCATCTGACAAAAAAATTAATTCTGATTTTAAAAATCAACTTAATTTTTTTGATTTGTGTTTTAAAAATCTATTTTAAAATTTTCCCATTTAAAAATCATACGTAATTTGTTAAAAAGACCCGATCTGGCTTTTAAATTTTTTGGTTTTTAAATTTTCACAATATTCAATTCTATCCATGTTAATTTAAAAAGGGGATGGTAAGCAGGTAGTTGATTGGGAAGAGAAATCTCTAGGTAAAAACCCTTTAAAAAAGGAATTTAATCAGAAGATTTATATCACCTAATCTCGGCTTAAAAACCTCTTTTGTCATTGTATCCTTTTTATACAAATATATCAGTGCTGCTGCAAGGAAAGTCTTCTTAATTGTATTTTGTTTTCTTGTATTTAAATTATTTAATGTAACTTTTCTTAATACCTGTATATTAATTTTTTTTTTTTTTAAATTTTTTTAATTGTTTTAATTTTCTTTTTAGACTCAAAGTATATTTAAGTAATTGATTAATAGAACTATTTGTTCATTACTATTCCGATTCGCTTACACGGGGAAATAGTTTTTTTATTCTTAAGATCACTGCAATTTTTTCAAATTAATTATACTATTTTACTTAGTTCTAAAAAAAAGTCCCCTTTTCTCATTTTATTCTTAATTTTAGTGTAGGATTTCTCTTTCTCTCTAAGCCTGTTTTTCAATTCCTACTATTCGCTCAAACTCTCTATATATTTATCTTGGTGGAATTTTCAATCGTTCATAAAATACATTTTAAAGCGCTCAATTGAGCTGAAATTTTATATACGCGATTATTTTGGATGACAATACACTAATTAAAATTAATAAAAACTAATTGATTAAAACTAATTATTCAAAGAATTATACAGCCACGTTGGCATTATTTTTAGCGACTTAGCGACCATTTTGGCGACTTGTGTCAAAACTTTTTTCTCATGTTTTAAAGCATTCAGTTGAACTGAAATTTTTTTATAAACCCCATTGTTTTTGGGTAACAATACGATACTTTAGTGATAGTTAATAAAATTAATTAACCACTTAATGTTGTGATTCTGTCCCATGTATATACATATTTATATTAATTGTAACTAATAAAAAATAAAAAAAAATTTTCTTTTTAATCAAGTAGAAATTGCTTTTTTTCATTACTTGTTTTAAAAAAATGACGTTTCATTTTCCTCTTCAACTAAGATTAAAAAAATCCCATTCATTTCAGCAGAAAAGGGGGGGAAGCCCCCGTCAAAAAAAGGGAAATTTCTGTTGGGCATTTGGCGTGGGGGGGGGAACACAACGTGTCAATGGCGGGGAAATCCCTCCTTTCCTTTTAAAAGGGGTTGTATGTCCAAATAAGGGAAAAAACCGAATGGCTTTCATTCTCTAGGGGACGTTCATTCAAGTTTACTCTCCTGCAAATGCGAATAGAAGTTATCACTTTAAAAATCGATTTTTTTGAAAGGGAAAAAAATTTTGATAAAAGGAGTGTGTGAAAAGTTTTTTTTTTCCTTGCAAAAAAAACCTAAAATGACAAATTTTCCATCCAAACGGTTACTGTGATATTTGGAATATATGCAGGGTGGTCCCAAATTCATGGTACAAACTTTAAAATGATACGGACATTTTTTAACAATCATTTATTTATGGGAATGTATGGGTCAAGTGAAGGGGGGGCCCAAACAGGGAAAAAAAAAAAGAAAAATGGAGTTACCGGTTGGTTTTGCCGGGGGGGGCTAACCACCATTCAACATGATGCATCTCAGTAGGGAAAAGCGTCATTCACCATTGTACTGAAGTCTACGATGGGAGACTTAAACTATGCCAAAAATGTAGACTCATTACCTGTACGGCCATGCATAAGGTAACGGCAAAGCTGCTCTACGAATGTATCACACCCTGTTTTCTGATCGACGAATGCCGGATCACAGAATTTTTCGGCGGTCACAACGTCAACTTCGTGAAACGCAGTCGTTTCACATCATCAGCCATGATGCTGCTCGCAGCTCAAGCCTGGTAGAAATTTTGAACTTGTGCGGATAGACCAAATAAGTATGAACTTTGCTCATCAAATATCGAGTCATCAGACCGGGCTGTAGGGGGTTAAATGAAAAACGCTTAAATTCTTCCATTTTTGGAGTACAAGTTTTGAATCCGGCAGACTGTGAAACCCATGGGGGGAAACAGGGCAACGGAAAAATGGGGCCCCCCTGCAAACTCAGGTTTAGGCCCCCAAGCCCAAATACTTACTTAGCGTCTGTCAAGCCGGGGGCCCCGAGTCTCTGGGCCCCCTGCAATCAGGGGTGAGTTACGCCACTGGTGGGAAAAAAATGTGGGTGCAGCTCGACCGTAGCTCATGTGCAACAGTTATTGAAACATTACACTTTAACGATCTTTCAAAAAACTTTGTCTTTTCTTTCGTGTTATGACGGATCTTTACGCTAATTCTCTTAGGGAATCTTTGGGCTAGTATTCGCGTTTCTTCCCCCCATCCCCTCCAAAAAAAAAAACCAAATTTTAGATTAGTTCGACTATATAGAGTCAGAGTTTTGTAATTATAGAAAGGAGGTAGGAAGCAGCTATATTCGCTACGCAGATAAGATTGAATAAGGTTTACTTTCGCATATAAAGATTAAGAGTGGTGTTTTGCTACTGTTGAATTAGTAGATTTGAGGTTAGGAATCAACGATAGATTACACGTTGAATTAAATAAGTTGATTCCACTTATTTGCTTAATAATCATTACTTTCTCCGTCCTACTCATTTGACATTCACTTTAGAATAGATTGTCGGTTAGTTGTTTGAGACTAAATTAATAATTGGGATTACGGAATTCTCTGGTTCTGCTTTCGTTCCTCCCACACCCTTAGGTAGGCGAGGCGGTGAGAGAGAAACTTCGGCAAGAAGTTTCTCCCGGTGTCTTATTTTTTGTATTTGTGCCTCACCGCATCACTTGGGCCTATATTATCCTATACAATAAATGTTTGTTACAATGTCCTGTACCTACCCTTAAAGTTTGCATCATGAATTCGGGACCCCCTGTATATGTACCCAAATTAAAACCAAAAAAAAAAATGACAACCAAATTTAATTAATACTTAAAATAACTGATCAACAAACATGGAAGTAGGGATGAATCTGGTGCTTAAAAAACAAAAATTTTCAACATTGGGCATCCATCTCTGGGTTTAACCCTAAATCCGATGGGTTAGTAGTGTGTCTAGTCTTTTTCTCTCCTTTTTTTTTTTCTCTTTTATTTTGGAGATTTCGATTTCTTTTATTTAGACAATCCTGCTGAAACTCCTTCTCACTAGGAAGAACAATTCAAAACTTTCTTACAATACTCCATAAGTTCAGGATAAATAATAGATATATATATGACTTTTTAAAGCAAAAATTGCTGACATCCATTCCTAAATTTTAATTTAAGATCTCCGTTACTGCTTGTTCCGATCAGTTCCCTTTCCGTCGCCCAACCGGTATAATGGTCAGCGACGCTGACTGCCATGCCGTAGGGACTGGGTTCGAATCCCGGAGAAGACATGGATGTTTGTAAATGTATAGTGCCTTTGCGGCATGGGGGTACTCTAAATAGCCGTCGAGGGGCAAATCCTCTCGTGTGGATGGTGGGAGGCCCCTAGCCACCCCCAGGGTTTTCTCCCTCTAAATTGGAGTGGAACCGAGCAAAATCGTACTGTTACCTGCATGGTGCTCAAAGCTAAGGCTAACGACAGGCATAAAAATTCTAGCCCTTAGCCGGGATGAATTTCGCGGGCCTCTATCTGACTTCGTCAGGCAGGTGGCATTAGTCACAACTCAACAACAACCGATCAGTTCCACTTGTAATATGACATTTTTTTTCAATGCGACCCTATGACCCCTCAAACAACTTAACCAACAACAATCTATTCTCTAAGTAAATGCCAAATGAGTAGCACAGAGAAAGCAATGATTATTAAGCAAATAGGCGGGACTAACTTATTTAACTCAGCCTAATCTATCGTTGATTCTAACCTCAAATCAACTAATTCAACTCAGTAGCAAAACACCACTCAATCTTCACATGCGAAAGTAAATCTTCTTCAATCTTACCTGCGTAGCGAATATAGCTGCTTCCTCTACCTCCTTCTCCATAATTACCAAAACTTTGACTTCATTTAGTCGAACTAATCTGAATATCACGGTTTCTTCTTGAGAGCGATGGCTGTGAATTAAACGCGAATGTTAGCCCAAAAATTCTCCAAGAGGATTAGTGAGAGGACGCGTATAGATTCGTCACAATGTTAAAAACTCCTTTTTGATAAGGTTAGAATACAAATGCAGTTAGGATATTTTCAACTCTAAATGTTAAGAGAAATTAGTTGTAAAATTTATTAAAGAGATATTGATGTATATTTTTAGATATTTAAACAAATAAAGTTAATTCTGCATTAAACAAAAATCTTTCTAATTAATATTAGTTTCTCCAAAGAATCGATAATGGTAAGAAGAAATAAATATTGCATAATCCTTAAGGAATAAGAATTTTTTCTGATAATAGAATTACAAAATCTTAAGGTTTCACAATTCAAGGGGAAAAAAAGATTTTGCATAATCATAGAAAGAGAAAGAAAGGTTTTATTTATTTATTTTTGCTAATGAATGATAATATTTGAGCATACATCACTCAAAAAAGAAAAAAAATCGTTTGATTAGGTTATTCTAGAGAACATGACGGTACTGTATTGCTACTAGCATATTGCCATCATAAAGAATCCAGGAATTAATGCAAGCTCCTAAAATAGATATTAATATTACGTAATCTCTATTTCACAATCTAGTCAACGTCATGAAAAAATATTACAAGGTCTTATATCAGTTCATAGTATATATAGTTGCATTTTCTTATCATTTAAAAAAAATAGGTAATTAGAATTCAGGATCTCCAACCATAAATACTTAATACATCGTAGTTAAATAAAAAAATATATTTTTATTTCGAAATTTATATAAAAAAGTTTTACATTATCTTAGTGCTATTTCGAATTTCGATTCTTTCTTTTATAAGTTGCCACGCGCCTACTTGGAAAATAAATACTAATATAAAATTAAATTGAATTCATGGCGATTACGTGTTTTCCATTAAATTCAAAACGGACATTTAACTTATATTTGCTGTTATGTTTGTAAAATTTAGATAAAATTTCAAATAAAATTGGGTAAAGATGTTCAAGTATTAAGGAAAAAAAAAATCAAAAAGTTTTTAAGATTAAAACGTGTTTTCTTAAATCAAATGTTTTTTCCTTACTTATGTGTGTTATTTTTGACAGATATGTTCTTTTTAAAAGAAAGCACACATATCTCTGCAAGAAGCAAAAGTTGGCAACAGCGTAGCGCTTGAACTGTTTGATTGAAGATACGAGCTTGCATTTATCATGAGACTATGACGTCACATGAATATATGAACTGATTGGATGAGAACACGTGCTTGCATTTATCATGTGACATGAATTTAGCCCATTGTTTCTGATTCTGATCTTCATAAAATTTGATGCATGTATTTTATACTAAATATTCTGAAACTCTATTGACTAAATTGAAACTCTAAAACTCTTTTGAAAGAAACTCTATCTAAACTCGTATTACATATAATACGAGTGTTTACTTTGCAGTTAATGCAGTGGTACTCAATCTTTTTTTCTGCGGGGCCGAATACATATGTTGGTATTTCAGGCTGTCCGCATACATAATGGTTATTTCACGCGGGCCGCCACTTGAGAATTAATGGAGGGGAAGAAAGGCTTTAAGACTCAGATAACATAGAAGATTTAAAATATGGAAATTGATCAAAATATTAAAACTCCTATTATGCTTTCTTTAATTGTTTTTTTATTTTTTATTACTGATTTTTTTTCAATTGGAAGCATTTAAGATTCACAATTTCTGCATCTGTAAACTGTTTCACATGATTATCAATGATATAACAATTTTTTCATAGGGTACCTTTGTTATCGCTGTGACATTTCCACTGACAAAACACTTTTTTGATGGTGTAAAAAATATTCAAGAAAGCTTATTCATCATCTCTTGAAAGATATCTTCGAGGAAAAGTGTCAGTCAAATCAAGCAATTTTTGAACCATGCTTGTTTTTCCCTACAAAATAGTCAACTTCCCAATCGTCTTGAAACAATATATTTCCTTCGGATATTTTTCGCTTGTAAGATGTGAAAGATAGCTAAAAATTAGTTCCACTCATAAACTGGTCGCTACTCCACTGTAGTCTATTATCACAGATCAGAAAGGAAAAAAAAATTCAAATCGCCCCCATACGACATTGGCAGCAAAAAGCAAAATTGATATATTTGATTTTTTCACAAAGAATTTCCCATCAAATTTTCATAAGTAAATGAATTTCTCAGAGCAATGGGCACTGACCGGGCCACTTAAAAAGGCACGGTGGGCCGTATGTTGAGTATCACTGAGTTCATGGGTTTCTGAACTTTCAAATTTTCTCTGTTTAATTTCTGTTTAATAAATTCCTTAAATATTTTTTTTTTGTACCACAATAATTTCAAACTTGAAGGTAAAAAAAATTACATTCAAACGAACAAAAAAACGTATCAGTCAGCTCTGTCAAAGAAGAAAGTTGCTGTAGGAAACTTTTACTCAATAAAGGTAGTTGTAAAGCAAAAGTAATGCGCATATAATCTGAATATACATAGTAGATATATTTAATTTAGCGGATTTTCCTTGACAGCTGAGATCAGATTTCAAAAATGAATGCATTTTGGAGGGGAGGGGGAAGGAACAGATAAAGAGGCGAAAAAGAAAGGGAGGAGAAAAATTGACCGTGCCGAATGGCAATAAAACGTCACAGAAATTCTCCAACGAACTTTCGAATGCCGTTTTAGCACCATTTTCGTGGTAACCGCTCAAAACAACTGCTTCTGTTTTGATTTCGAACCCATAAAAACGAGTGTCAGAAAAGAAAACCGGACGTATTTGGTTCGTATTTTTGGAAAGATGACCTTAAACGAGTCGTTGCTATCCAATGTTAATGGAATAATAAAAAAAAAAGAACGAAGCGAAAAAACGACAAAAAAAAATTTGTCAACTTGACTGCTCTTCTGTAACCGTAACGAATCCCGAACGTTCTTCCGGTAAAAGCTTGTCCTCGCATTCCGATAAAAACAAGAATATTTTTAGACGTGGTTTGATTAAAGGTTATCTAAAATGCAAAATTAAAATTCGAAATGGTTCTGAAAACTAGTTCTCCAGCACTTTCCAGTTGCTTCCGCTTGTGAAAGAAGCTTTTTAAAGGAAATGAACCTATCTATTATCCACACTCAAAGCTTTTTTCTACTTTTTATTAATTCCAGAAAGCTGAAACAATAAAAATCAATGACATGTAAGTACAATGTTGACCTTGAAAAAATTTTATTTTCAGGAGAACTCTTTTTCCCGTTTATCAGAAAATTGCTTAGAGCTTAAAACTTTAACAAAATTATTTATATGAGCCTACATTCGTGTGCTATATTATTCATTTGTGTTCTAGGATAAATTTGAATGGATTGAATTAGATACATAAAGAATAAAAGCAACTTATATGTACTAAGGAATAACTTATATACTAAAGAATAACGTATATCTTCAAAGACTAATTTAAATCAGCAATAATTACAGACATAATTGGTTTGGATGAATTTGAAGTTGAGTTGAAGGCGTAAATTCAACGCATTGGAATTCAAGAAGTCCAAAATATACAGTCAGTCACAAAAGTCTACATACACCTATCAAAATAGGGTTATCTCTAAAACTAATTAAGTTTCGATTTGAAAAACTATATCAATCTTTCAATTTCAGTGAAAAAATATGCTTTTCACAATAAAAAAAGTTCAGAAATAATAATTACTGGGAAATTTTTAAAATTGTAGCGTTTTCACGTCACAAAGTCTGCATACACACTCGATTGGCTGATTAAAAAAATTTTTTTATACAAATTTTTTTTAAAAACCCTTAGTTTGAGATGACACGTGTTGTTCTATATTCTAATCTTCATTTTCCGGATTTTCAACATTTAACTTCAACAAAATGGCCAGGAAAAGGGGAAAATCTTTAGAACTTCAAATCTGATCGTAAAAAATTGAAGGTGAAAAATATCTTATTCCCAAATTCCAAAATTGCAAAAAAATTCAGCAAATTTCAAAAAACTATGAAATTAAGTTATACGTGGAAAATTTCCCCAACAAATCTCGATGTGGGCGTCCCCCCGCTTAGTGATCGTGATGCAAAGCCATAGTAAGAAAAGGGAAGGGAAAAAACCAAAATTGTTCCAAAAAATTTGCGTCAAATTGCACGCAAGTGGAAAGAAAGGACATCCCGAAACGTTGTGAATTCTTTGAAATTTTAATGGGAGTTTCCCCGAAAACCCTTCATATCATCTTTAACCAACAGAAGGGGAAATTGATTTTGCTTCTCCACACGTTGACAAAAGGAAAAAGTTGTATTCACCGATGAGCAAAATTTAACGTGTTTAGAAGTGATGGCTGCGGAAAGTCTGGAGAAAAAAAACGGGAATGAACCCCGGGAATTTTACTCCAACCCGGAAACACGGCGGAGGTAGTTGGTGGGTTTGGGGGGCCCAAAGGCGGCAACTGGGTGGGGGAATTTGGTGTTCATCGATGGCAACTGAATAAATTTGGATACTTAAAGATTCTGCAAACAATCTACACCCCTCGGGCCAAAATTTGGGGCTTGGGGGAAAAATTTTTCCTTCAACAAGACAATGATCAAAGCCCCAGCTAAGATTTTAAGGGAAAGGCTGCTCTACCGCCGCCCCAAACACTGCATTCACCGCCACAGTCACCGGACCTTAATCCCTTTAACACCTCTGGGGGGAAGTTCATGAAAAGGGAATTTTTTTAAAAAAAATTTTAAATTTTTGGCCATCATTTGGATTGTTTTTAACTGAAAGAGAGCAAATTGAATTCAAAGCGATTGAATCCATTTCGAAATTATAAAAATAATATCCCATAGCTTCTAATGAATCCGTGATTTTTAGATCATAACTTTAAGAGGCAAATATAACTGTACAAATGAAACAACTATCTGAAATCCGAGCACATCGACATAAACATTTTCACTTACGTTCATGAAACAATTCTAGCTTAACAGCTGTCAGAATAACAGACAGAATTTTCGCTAGAGAACTAACCGGTTCGTTTTATGTTCCGGTATATTACCAATTAAAAAAAACGCGAAAAATTTTCCCAGAACGGGGATTTATGTTATCTCAAATGAACATGGGGGGAATAGATTTGTTACATACAGATGCGCAATGTTATAATTTATTCATTCATTACTTCTCACAATTACTGAAGTACTATAACTATCCTTTTCCACGTTCTCTTTTGTTTTGAGGAGAGTCTCATTCGTTATTAAGCAGATTGTCGTCTACCCTTGTGTATCCTGTCCATTAAAAAACGGCGTACGATACATACACTTTCTCAATAGCATTTAAAAAACAGGGTATAAATGGTATACAAAATAAAATAAAATGTGTATGTGTAAGTACAAATGTAAGACCTTGAAAGGGAAAAAAAAAACTTAAAGGATTTTTTGAAATATATACTTGGTAATATTTAAAACTAACATGAAAACTTTTCAAGCAACTCTTAGGACGTTTAGGGAAATATTAATAAAACTAGAAAAGGGCAATATAAATTATGAAAGAAATCTAAGATTAAATTGTACATAAATTAAAATCCTACCAAAGATATCCATTTATTACTACGTTTTTAATTGCAATTAATTATCATTGTAATGCATTTATTCCCTAAATCTGTTGTTCTTGCTCACCACGGGACCAGGGTAGCCTAATGGTTATGGAAACGGACTCATGGCCGAAGTGACATGAGTTCGAACTTAGTGCAGTTGAAGACTCGTCGTGTAGAGAAACTGATGCATTTTAAATCTGTCACAGCTCAAAAGTTCTTCCGCTGGCTTGATGTGGCAATTTAAAAAAAGTGTGACAGCTCAGGTGCCGTCCTCGTCACTTGTCCATAGCTCCGTCGCCAACAGCCCTCGAGTAGCTGAACAGTGCGATGTTAATATCACTCACGTTTTCACCCATCACAAATGTCTATATTAAGTACAGCAAAAACACATCTCCATGATCAAAAGACAAGGTCGACACCCGAAATGGCATCCCTTTGCCCACTTCCTGCTAACATGAGTTTCGAGTCAACGAGGTAGTATAAAAATTTTTTAAAGAAAATAAGTTTGGTCGAAACTGGGTTTGTAGTCCCCAGGGCGGGGGGGCGAACCTTTTGGGGGCAACGTGCCCTTTTTTTTTTAAAAAATGTTTTAAGGGGGTATAAAGTGCCATCCCAAAAATTTTTTACTTGTCATTTTGAGAATATAAAACAAATTAACCTTTCAAAAATCTTTAATTTCGACGAAAAAAAAATTTGTACAGTATGTAGTAAATGTTTTATTTATATTGTAATTCAAATTCAATAACATTAATGTAATTTTTTTTTAAATTAATAAATAACTATTAGAATGAAGATTTACTTTTAAAGAATAAAAAAGTATTGAGTCATCTTCAAAAAGGTTTTTTAAATGAGTCGTTAAAATTTTTTTCATCTCTGAAAATAATGACTCACAGGCATAGGTAGATGAAAATATGGTTATAAAAAAGCTGGTTAGTTTTTTTTAAAAAGCTAAATGAATCTGGAATCATTCCAGTTTCCAAAATTTCATTTCTAGCATTTTTGCTTATATTGCTTGTTAATCTTTCTGTTTTAATCAATCCAATTTTTTCCTCTTTTCAACAAATTTTTGAATCCATATTGAACTAGACTGGAAATCAATCACACATATACACAGTTGCATTTAAAAGTTTTCAATTTACAACCAATAGAATTGGGACAAATTCAGTTCATTAAATGGAATCACATCAAGGTGCATAAAAAACTTGTGCACACATTTCTGATGATTCTTTGAACTGAAAACTGCGACAGATCACTCACGCTTCTAGTAATACTACATATTGAACTTTGTTATTTTGAATTAAAAAATGCAAACCGTTTTGATCGGTGGCGTGTCCAAAATATTGTGTCGCGTGCCACTGGTTCGCCCTCCCTGCCCTAGGGGGCTCTGTATCAAAATTCCCTGAGGCCTTTTTTTAGGACACCTTAATATACTGTGATTTTTTGCTTACGCGTTTTGGAGCCCCTGAACACTCGGGGCCCCGTATCATTGATACGGCGGTAGCTACGCCCCTGGCCATGAATAGACTCAATCAGTGGCGCACACAAGGGGGCCTCGGGGTCCGGACCCCCCAAAAGCCCTTGATATTTTTTCCGATTGATTATAAATCTAAATATATAACGAAAATTTAATTATTTTTTTTAATTTAATTTTATTAATTACTATATTTATTCAATAATTAGTTTTTACTGAGTTTTGTTTGAAAATCGACAAAATCAAAAGGGGAAAGATACAAAAATGGTGAACTTTACCCCGGACCCCCTTGAAAAAATTCCCTTTGGTACGAACTCAATATATTTTTACAAAGAGCTCGTAAAGGAAAAATCAAGAAAAAATAGATGCTTCAGAAAATTCTTGGGAATTCTTCTCGTCAAATTTTCCTCCGTTTTTCTTTCTGTGCTTGTCTGTGAATGCAAAATATTTTTATGCACGACTTTACAAAATTTTTTCCTTTACTCACAAATAATTAGTGCTTTCCTAATTATTGAAAAAATCTTTCTGATTTTGGAAAATCTCCGAAGCCGCGAGCAGAATTTCTTCATTTACTTTCAGATCGGAAATCGGTCTGGGTTGAGTGGTTGTAAGGCTGCTCCTTAAGCCGAGTGGGAAAACGGAAACGTACCTGGATGGTGTGAGGAAAGATAAGGAGAGGCGCTCATCTCTTCGACAAAGGTGGGAACAGCCTTGGTGTCCGGAGAAAACTGGTTGAGCCGGATTTCGCGGGCTTTTGCAGAGTCAATGGCTGACTCTCTCTGGGAAACTCTTTTGCTTCTTCCTTCTTTCGATCTTATCTGCATCGGGAAATAAAAGCTAGACAAATGGAGTTTCCATATCCAAAGGAAAATGAGAAACGGTACAGCAGGAATTGAAAAGCATCATTATACGACAAAAAAGTGTGCGGGCAATTTCGTTTTTGTACCTAAATAGAACCTGTTTATATGGATTTCTTAATTTAAAGGGGACATGGTACGATTTACACAAAAATTTTTAATTTAATGATTTTCATAAATTTTTTTTTATTGTCTCCTATGTGTATGTATGATGTAAAACAAATGTGCTCAAAATTTCATAAAACGCTAACCATTTAATTTTTTAAGGGGAAAAACTTGAAACTTGTGAAGTGATTTTAAAATGCTACTCCTCCTACAAAAATTAACGTACACGTATGAAATTTGATTTACAAGTAGGTCAAACTATGTATAACAAAAGTTGGTATGGATTTTGCGATAACACATCATTCGTATTTGTGCACAATACTTCGTTTTATGAATGCTTATTAAAAATTCCTTAAAAAATGTGTAAATTCTAACTTCAATTATTTTTAAAAAAATAAGTATTGCTTTGACTGAAAAATGCATACCAACTTTTGTCCCATGTACTATTAGCAACAAGTGAAAAATTTTTCCAAGTATTAGACATTATAGAAAAAAAGCCTTAGCATTTTAAGTGAAGACAAACTGGTTATTTTATCTTTCCGAAATAAGTCAGTTTAAAGTTTTGATTTGCCATTAAAATGTGAACAAAAACGAAATTGAAAGTTATCACAACTCTGCGTTTTTTAAACTTAGAGCTTCCAAATTTTGTGAGAGTGTAAAAAAAGTATATAAAAATAATTTAGGCTAAATAAATTAGATTTGATTTTTTGACCGATTTTTGTGAATTGAATCTTACTGTGTCCCCTTAATAATTAATGTTTATTGTTTGAGGGAAATATATTTGGCTTAATCTAATAATTTCTTTTGATTGGCTAATGTTAGGTGTTTTATAAAAAAAACCTGTGTAATAAAAACACTCATCCTAATTACGAGCTGATATTTCTGGTCGGGTACATCACTTGACATGTGGTAGCGGTAACCTAGAGGCTAGGGTCGCGGGTTTGAGTCCTGGTGCCACTGAAGACTCACCGTGTAGAGGGGGCGTTAATCTGTCGAGGCTCAAAGTCCTCCTGTTGGAGTGGTGTGGTAGTTCGGAGAGATAGTTAAAGCTTTACTGTCTCGTCCTCGTCACTTGACCACGATTTAAAATTATAAAGTCCGTTCCCAGTAGCCCTCGTGTTGCTTTTTATAGTGTGACGTAAATAAACACTCACTCAATCTGAATAAAAGATTGTGCTGAAACCAAGATTTGAAAGCTTGATTCATCGAGGACAGTTTGTAACTTTTGTCTCCAGGTCAACCGCTTGCTTGATTATCCCGAGTTATCTCGGGCTCGCATATATTGCAGTTAATTATTATCCCGAGAAAACTCGAGCGAAGCAGAATATGTCAGTACGATCTGTTTTATCACGATTTATCTGGGTCTGAAGGAAATGAAAGGAAATATTCAGCTTTGATTGGCGGTTTCGCGAATCTTTTGGCAGGACAGGTCACGTCTTTCCCTATTGTTTAGTACACATCGGCTTGTGGATTAGTAATGTATAAAGAAGGATAATTCCGTTGTTTGTGTGGAAAAAAAAGTATAATAATGGCGATGATGCAAGATAGCGAAAGCGATGATTTTTTCAGATAGAGATTATGAAGAGGTGCACATTGAAAGTAGTGGAAGTGATGCTTTTTTATGTAGCCTACATTTTGTACTTTAAATCAGGAGGTTCCCGATCACCTAAGCAATTTAGAATGGAACTGATTGAAAAAATAATTTCAGAATATCATCGTGATGAGTTTTCTGCCACATCTGGAAGACCCAGCATTAGTCTTTCACCACTCAGGTTAACCTCAGGGCACATTTTCCAGTTGTTATTCCTGCTACTGAGAAAAAAATCAAATCCATCGAGACTGTGCTCCAGTAAAAGAGATTCCAGAAGTGAGCCAGTAAGAAAAGAGACCACAGATACCAGTGTACAGAATGTTAGGTATCACTTTGTGTTGTCCCTTGTTTCAAAAACAATCATACAAAGACTAATATTTAACTTTTTTTCATTTGCCCGAGATAACTCGGGATAGTAAACTAATATTAAAAATAAATGCTTTTACACCAGTAAAAAATTAAAAACTCAACTTAAAAGCTGCATATTTTGTTTTGTTTCGTTTCCTTAAAAGTAAAATATAAAATGGGATGATTTTTTACAATTTTTTTTCAAAATAATGAGTAAAAGAAGCGGTTAAAGAACTTCATCCCAATGCCGCAGATAAACTTTTATACGAGGAGGATTTCCAAAACACAAATTACATCACTTTTTATCAAATTGCTATCAGTTTGCATTTGCATTGTAGAACATTGTTTTGAATTTCCTAGTTTCGATTAATAGAATAAACACGCCTGTAAATGTTGACTAAGGCCGAACCTTCTGATATCTCACAAGGTTCTTGTACTCTGCACCGCGACCTAAACATTCTAATCGCCTTCTGAAGCGAAAAAAAATCATCTTCTGAAGTGGGTTTCACGAGTTTTCTGCTCGCTTTGTAAACGCTTTTGTGTATTGTTATTCAAAAAAGGAGAACATACAATGGATTGATGTAACATTTCATTGCGCAATTTCTTGTTTACAAAACATTAGAACGCTTCGGTTGATAAATCCGTATCTTTTTAAATCCCTGTCTATCTCAAGCGAACAGCATATATTGTTGTTTTTTTTCTCTCCACATTGCAAAGGAAGACTAGCATTTATTCACAGTAGCGAAAGTCTGAACCGGTAATAAACCGGTCGAGGAAAAAAAATCCCTCAATGTTTTCCTGAGATTTGTGCTTTTCGTAAACATTACGCGAAGGTCTCGATCGATTAATCGATTATTGTTTATTCTGATTACATTCCTTGAATATTAGAAAGCAAAATTTCGAAATAGGTATATATATGGAGATGTTTGAATCTATAATTCGAAAAGAAAACATAGAACGTCTTAAATGCGTTCCATTCAATTTTATGCATCTCGACATCAACCATTTTCTCTATTTCCAGCAACCCTGAAAGAAGAAAACATTGCTCCGCTACATTTTCTCTCTCTGTTGCTAGGCAACGGACTGATTTAATAAAATAGATTCGAATTATTTCGCGAGCCTTATAAAACGGCTACAGTTTTGAACGAATTTACATGCGCGATAAAAATAAAAATCCGTCTTTTGCAATGAAATCATCTACATTGCTTAATGTTTCTTGTCATTTAAAGGATAGTTTATAAGGTAACGGTAACGAGAGAGAAAAAGAACGCAACGATATTTACTACAATGTGTTTACAAAGGAGATAAAATCGTTTGGCTTGGAAAGAAAGGGTGAGCCTAAAATAATAATGCGCATATATCAAGCAAAGATATGAAACAAGCATTTTTATCGATGTGTCTTCGTAAACTTCTCAAATGATCTTAGTAATTGAAAATCAAACAGTAAGATAAGAAAATTTGTCACATAAAATCGTTCACATAAAAAACTATGAACTTGAGTCCAAATTATTACAAGTACAGTAGAACGTCGTTTATCCGAATCAATTGGGACCGGACACCATTCAGATACTCGATTGTTCGGATAACCGAAAACCGAATGCGATCCATGCAGTATATGAAAGCGGACACTATACGAATATTGAAAATCATCACATGCGGGAATTGTACTTGAAGAAAAAGCAAAATAGGTGTAAAATGTCACAATTTTACCTTCACTGTGGAAAATAATCACTTATTTTTTTGCTGTACCATTGTACACCTTCGTTTTTTTCGCTGAAAGGTCTGATTCTCTTGAGCAGCAGTAGTTGAGTAGTACAGCACTCTTATTGTTGTACGTACCACTTCATAGCTTTTCTAACGCAGAAAACGAGTCAGCATTTGATGGACCCTTGCTACTTCTGTTGTTGTTGTTATCCTCGTCTTCATCCGTTTCATCGTCGACAAGGTTGGATTCTTATTGCACGGAAGTCATAATCTCATCATCATTTAGCATTTGAAATCCACAGTCTTCTGCATTGCATGCTAGCCAGGTTTCAACATCTTCATCACATTCTTGAAATGCTGGGATCGATTGTACAAAGTAGGTAATCACACAACAACAAAAAAAATCATATTACTGAATTTCTCCAAATATCCCTGACCTATTACTGTCACTTTTGGCCTCACACGAAACAACTGTTGAGCATTGCACTGTTCGAAAACGTATTCATATACAGTACATGTAGTTGACAAAAAAAACTAGTCCGGATATTTGACGCTCCGGATAATGAATGTTCGAATAAACGACGTTCTTCTACAAGGCAAGCCACGATCCGATACATATACCACTCGGCTACCGCGGCCTCAATTGCAGTTTGAAAGTATTGTAGTAAGATTTTATGGTATATCATTTTGTATTAAAGCTAGGGCAAGAAGTACAAAGGGGGGGGGGCAACATGTTTTACACGAGATAAAAATCACTTCTTTTCTTAAAATTTATTTTAATTTATGTATTTAGTAAAGATTAAAACTATATATTGTATCGCAGTAAATGTTAAAGGATTAAGCCGATATATGTTGCTGTTGCTGTTTCTAATGCCACATATTTGACGGCGTCAGATCGAAACCCACGAAATTCATCGAAGTTAAGGGCTAAGATGTACGCTTTTCGTGAGCCGTAGCTATGAGCACCATGCAGGTGCCGATACGATTTCGCTCGATTCCACGCCAGTTTTGAGGATGAACACCCTAGGGTAGCCAGGGGCATCCTACCTCTCCCCCCCCTCCACCAGTGGCCACGGTAGCCTAATGGTCAAGGTATCGGATCGTGGCTGGCATTTCACGAATTCAGGCCCCCGTACCACTAAAGACCCCACCGTGGGAGGGGGTGCGATGCCCTTAAATATGTCGGAAAAACAAACGTTCTCCCGTTGGCGTGGTGGGGGTAGTTGGGAGGGGGTGCCGTCTTAGGTGTCGTCCTCGTCACTTGACCATGGTTCAAAATTACTACGTCGCCCAAAGCCTCACTCACCCCCTCCACCAACCTCACGGGAGGAATTGCGGCTCAACGGCTATTTAGAGTACTACATTTACAAACATCCGTATCTTCTCCGGGATTCGAACCCAGCCCTATCGACATAGCAGTCAGAGTCCCTAACCACTCTACCGGATGGGCGACAAGCCGATACCTAAATGAGAGAAAGAAATTATAGATTGATTGATTGATCGATAAGTAACGTTGCACCACCGTGTTAAATCTATTGGGGCTAAAATTCCTCCCTTTGACGGGATGGTAATTTTGAGAAAGAGTGCCAGCTGAGGTGTCGTCCTCGTCACTTAACCGTGGCTCAAAGATACGAGACCATGCAAACAATTTTCGAGTTGCTTTATAGTGGAATATTATAACACTCACACTTTACACATTCAAGCAATACGAGATCTATTGGCGACAGATTAAGGGCACCCTCTCTCCAAACTATCGCACTACGCCGCGACAGATTTAATGCGCATCAGTCCTGTATACGGTGGTCCTCATTGGCACTAGGGTCCAAACTCATGATACGTCGGCCACAAGTTCAGGACCATAACCACTAGGTTACTGCTGCCACCTGAGAGATCATGAAGATATCATGGGAGTTTCAGTATAAATTTCTAGGATTAATAGTATAGAAATTAATTACCACATAATTATTAATTACTTTAAAAAGCACTGACAGGGGATCAGGAAGTGTGGTTAGGCACCATGGAAGTTTGGGAATAAACTGAGACACTCATTATAGAAACAATGAGAGATCGTAAATGTCTTTGTTCTCGCTCAAACGTTTACAACCAGGCTTGCTTCTAAATTGGGCGGGGTGATATAACCTCCTGTAGGAAGAGTTTATGCCTCTAAAGTTCTCACGAAGCTTTTACGTCTTTTCCAGAGACCCATTCAGGGACAATCGTTCATTATTGTGCCACTGAGACCTCCCAATTTATTCCTTATGAAATACGGTCCGTATAAATTGCTGCCGTTGTCTGTTGTCCCGGAAGTAGTTTAACTCACCGCAATCAGTTTCCTCCCAAGGTTCCGGTAAAAAGGTAAGATTAGGAACGATTCCGTGTGCGACATAGGATCATAAAGTGCCGTCCTTGTCTTTGTCTGCGAACGATACAGACAATGAATGGCACGCGGACGCTTTCCAAATCTTTCCATTTTCCCCTGGCTTTCTCGGGACAATGCAACGCCGTTGCCATTCTATCCAGGAGAAATTATGCATATAAATAAATGCCTGGCCAATTCCTTTGTTTCGGTGGACAGGAGGCTCTGTCGTAAAAACGCCGAAAACACTCTGTATGAATAAAACATGGCGCATAAAGTGTTCTTTTCAGAGCTTTTATTTTGGTCGCCAGGGACGCAAAAGTGGCGTCGGAGGTGTCGTTGGAAAAGCGGGAATTTTCGTTTTTCCTCGATTATGTCCATTTATAGAAGGATATTCTCAGCCGGGATTCTCAGAAAGTGAGATGGCGTGCTCTGAATCGTCCGTGCCTGGCTTCCGTATTTCAAAACTTTTGTTATTTTACCTCACCGGAGTTGATGTTTCGGTTTTTGGGGTGCAAGATAAATTATCTTTAAATATGTACATTTCCCGTACTTTACGATAGATCTATTTAAATTTCTTCAAGGATGCCCAGAGTTAGTATCAGGATCAGGATATTCTTTGTGATAATTCTCTGACCTTCTAGTTTTTTCGTATTTTTTTAATTCAAAACCCTCGAGCCTTTTGACCCGGTCATGCCATTCCCCTGAAATTCTTATTTAAGGTATCCGACTACGTTGGGAACCGTGTTTTTAAAAAGTGTAAATGGATAATATTTTGATATTTAGTGTCACTTAGATTAGAATACATGTATAAAATTGTTTTAAGGACAATGAAAAAAAAAAATTATTTAAATACAATATTTTAAAAAAATTAACTTAAATAACCTTTATTCCCAAAAATTCTCCTTTTGAAAAAATTTTTTATTTTTAATATTTTCCCGTATTCGATGACCTCTGTCAGAGGCTCAACTAAATTTTTTTAAACCAAACCCGGAAATCGGTTTTTCCATGTTTTTGAAAACAGAAGGAGGAATTTTAAAAAAAATACGCCATTTTATTTCAAATGGTTGTAACTCTGAAAAATAATGTGTTTTTAAAAAAAAATAGTTGACCTCTGTACAGAGGGGCTGATATATACGGCAAAAATTTAAAAAATAAAATTTTTTCAAAAAAGAACATTTGGAAAAAGTTATTCTAAGTTAACCCCAAAAAAATTTTTTTAAAAAAAATTTTTGTCAAAAGGCCTAAAACTTTTTACATATCTATCAAGTAAAAAATATCAAAAAATTTTAAATTTTTGGCTTTTTAAAATCATGGTTCCGAACATCTATAAAAAATTATTTAAAATTTGGTGAAAGTCTTTGACAAGAAATCAAATACAGTCGGACCTTTCATAACGAAGTCGTAAATCCCCGGAAAAAAATTCGTTATATAGAGGTTCATCTTTTAATATACTTTTATAAACCACATAAAAAAAACTTTAAAATTTATCAACACTATATTTAAAAAAGTAATTATTCACACCTTTTTATATTAATATATTTTATTTTAACTATCTTACCCAAAAAAGAAAAAAACCAAAAACTAAGGAAAACAAAAAAAATGCCGAAAATTCATTTTATTTTCAATATTAAGAAAAAAATTTTATTTAAAATTAATGAATTTTAAAGGGCATTTTATAATTTAAACATACAAGTAATTTTAAAAATACATTATTTTATAATTTGAAACAACAAATTCCTGAGGTGGAAGATGTTTCTAATGAACTGAGAAAATGTGAAAAAAGTGGACACAGGAATTTTTCAAGAAAGGGGGTCCGGGGGGAAGTTCACCCTTTTATTCTTTTGATTTTTTCGATTTTTGGGGAAAAAAAACACAGTAAAAAAATATATTGAATAAATAATTAAAAATTTTAAAAAAATTAATCACTAATAACAAATCAACTAAATTTTAGTACTTTTACTTAAATTATAATAATCGGAAAAATCAAAAGGGTTTTGGGGGGGGTGCGCCACTGGTGTTAAAAAGGGTTTCACTTTTTGGATGAAACGTCAGAACCTGTTGCTCTCGGGAGTTGGATCTAATAAAACCAGTTCAAGATTTATAACCATCAAAAAAATATTAAAGAAAAACGTAATTTTTTAGAAATAAAAAAAGGAGAACAAAAATTTAATCCCAAAGAAAAAATTCTTTTATAGAAAAAAGAACTTCGCTATAAGAGGTTTTGTACGAAAAAATCTGAAATGTTTTGGGGTTCCAAGAAAAAGTCGCTACATAGAAAAATTCACAATATAGAGGTTCGTTGTATAGGGTTCGACTGTAT
>BMAV01003569.1:0-13390 GCA_019973955.1 Trichonephila inaurata madagascariensis
AAATATATTTTTATCTTAGTTCATAATTTTATTTAAAATTCCTTTTATTTAGTTTATTTTAAAAAAATATTTTTAAAAAAACAAAAAAAAATTAAGCGCTTATTTTAAATGCAATGTATCGATTAGTATATAATCATCCAAGTTTATTTACTTTGTAATATATTTCTATTTGATTTTATCTATTCTTAACTTGTGACGGCTCACGCGTCCTTTCTCTAACATAACCTCTGTGTTCTTTGACGGCCACGATTAATGGCAAATCTTTTCCAACCCAAATCCAAGAAGTGAAACGAAGGATAGATGCAAATAAGGAAACCATTAAAAGGACAGAAGTTTTAGTAAGCGCGATGGCAATTTAGAGAAAGTTCAGTTCAGAAAAGGTAGAAGCGTAAATTGACGGCCTACCCAAGAATCACGGAAATCTCGCCATTAATTCAAGGTACTTACCATTGTACTCGAGCCTAGATGAATATCTGAAGTGGATTGGACCGTTGCTTAGATTCAAGGTAGGAAGATTATATTCTGAATGCGAATATATTATTAGGATTGAGAGTAGTCGGATATAATATAATTATATAGATAAGTGATCCAATTGCGCGATCTGTGTTAACTACGGCTACGTGTTTTGGTTTATTCTCACTTAATATAAGTTTGTTCGATATAAAAGTAATTTAAGTTAAACTCTTAATAAAAGTCATATTAAGAATTCCAAAATGTCTCATCATTTCGAGAATCCCACACCTCTAACTTACGCTGAAACCCCACGATATGGTCGACGAAGATCGACCATATCACAAACTTTGTTCACTATCGTTTTTAAAACTTCCTTTATTTAGTTTATTTTTAAAAAAATCTTAGTTGTTTGTTTACTTGCAAAATAAATATCCAGGTGGCGCCATGATTTTTCCTTCTCGAATAGTCGTTTCATTTCTTTTAAGTCATTTCGCGTTGGGTGTTTACTGTGGAAGGATGAATTTTCGATCTCCAGTAATTATTTTATACGTAAGTTGTTGTTTTTTTAATTTTATTATCATTATTCCTCTCCTTGAGACATTCATTATTGTTCTCTTTTCTTAGCTTCATTTTAATATATTATCAGGTTTTTCTTCCACGTGTTGTATTAGACTTAACTTTTCAACTTGGTTTTTTTTCCCCCTATTATGTCGAAAGTTTCTGCTGTACGGGGAAGGTTGGATCTATAAAGCATTGCTAACCCTGATTCGCTGGCCTAATTCAACGACAGCTTTAGAAATCATAATAGGTCTCCAGTTTAGCCCAAAGTCTTTTTTGTATCTACATTTGTTGTGTCTGGTGAATTCAAATTTCTTTCTGCTTTAGCACTGTAGGTTTTAGTACTTCTTCACTTTTATTTTATATTACTATATATATAGTAATAATAATCTACAAACGATTACTATATATATATATAGTAATCGTTTGTAGAGTCTAATTCTCTACAAACGAGAGATAAACATCCATCAATCTCATTCGAAAAACACATAGACAGTATGAAAATCACACAATGAAGGACACATGAGCAACCGAGATTGAAAATATAAAAAGTGGGTTTGAACATGTTTTTTGGCCGCCAACCCTTCCTCTTTATGTTAATAATACTGAGCAAAAATCTATTGAAATTAAACCTATTGTAAGTATATATATATATATATAAATATTTCTCTCAGAGAATATTTCGAAAATATTTGGAACTCATTGGAAGGTGAATTGGTTGGGTCACATATTAAATACACTCACGATATCTGAAGAGCAAAACTGAAAACGAATACATTTAATATACTTAAACTTCATTTAACTTATGTGAATATTATATTTCTATTCCATTTTTACTTTTCATGCTCCTCGGCCTTCAAAACAGCTGCTCACTAAAGTACGTTTTTCCAAAAACGATAAAATAATTGATGTAACTGTGAAGCAAAAAATATTTTCCTAAAAGTAGGTATATCCCAACAGAAACGTATTCAAACTGATATTTTAGTTCTATGTCTAACTCTAATTTTGTGCGCAAAAAATAGGCTTAAATCAATTGAAAGCAGCGCAAATATCCCAAGTGATTAATTATTTGTTCAAAGATTTTGCAACCTGTTCTGAATAATCCTGTATTAAATGAAACAACAAAGCTGTATATTTTTTGTAGTTATTTGAAGGATCGTATTCTGCACACAAATGAAAATGAATAGAATTGCTTTAACTTTAGATTTTTGTATTAGTTTCTGCTTCATTTCGAACGCTGTTACAGTTTGAAAAATTGTCTTGGTCGAATGCATTTTCCATTTGACGACTCTTTATTAAACTCATTAATGTGAGTGATGAAGTCTGCTATACATATATATAAAAATGACATAATTGGGAATTAGTTTTTCTGAACAGGTTCTGCTATAATTTTCTATTCTATTACCAATATAATTTTATATTTCAAATTCAAAGCTATTTTCAAAAATTTATCCCGATTTAACCTTTCTACTTCTGTATATAATATTGCATTGAAATGCATGTCACCATGTGTATGTCGCGCATTAAAAAAAACCATTTATTCTGAAACAAACAGAAAGTAAACAAGTAATATAAATTCTTTTTAAAGTCAATTCCTATTTCGTTAGAGAAACGTAACTTTAAGTGTCATCCACTACTAGTTTTAAAAAATGTATTTGACTCGAATGCATGAATAGAAAGCATTTTATTAACGATTGAAAATTTGAACAAAATATATATATGTAATGATAAAACTTATTGTGTGACATAATTTGTCACAGCGAGTGGTTGATTTAAACATGGCGAACCAAAGGTAGGGCTTGGCCGGTAGTGACTGATTGATTAAGACAAGGTTGATCATATTTTAGGGAATTGATGAGGCAGTCTTGAAAGTTAATCCAATTTATTGTACTTCTGGAAACACATATGCATCTTACAAACAATAAGGACTGGACGGCATGACATATACAAAGGAAATACACACAAACACACAAAAGCGCAGCAGCCAGTTAGCTACATGATTGCAGAGAAGAGCAGAGAGCAGAAGAGGAGAGGGTGCGATTTCTATATCTCGGTATTTATAGCCAGCGGGGCGTCACGTGATTTTAGGAGGTGGATGGAGATAGTTTCAAAAGTCCCCGGTAGGCGGGTAACCAATTAAAGTAATTACATGGCTGTCCTAAAGGACTGGAAGTTAAATAATTCAAGAGCTATTACCGATTAAATTATACTGGAATTATTACATTTATATATATATATATATATATGTATATAAAAATAGATATATTATTTATAAGTTTTAACCTAGACCTTGGATGATGCAAGATCATGTAATATTTCGTCAGCTTTTTCCCTCCAAACACTAATCCTTCCCTATAGACTTGGTACCACCTCTGTCTAGGGGGACAGAACCAATAGACTCCTAGAGAGCCCCATAAAGCATGTCTTTTGGGGAATTCCACTCTTCGCTATCTCTTCCGATTTTCCCCCATATAAATACCTTTGTTCCCCTAAGTCGGGGTTCTTTTGCCTTTTAAAAAGTATTGTAACACGTGGCTTCAGTGCTCTTCCTATGAAGGAAACCCCGTGCACTCAATAAAGATTTTAAAGTCCATAGCTGTCGTTACTGGGTCGTTAAAATGTGTCATATATATATATTCTAGTACTTCTTCACTCTTATTTTATATTACTATATATATATATATATATATATATAATTGAAAAATATAGCATTATTAATCATGTATATGAATTATTTCTCGCAGGGGGAGCAATGACTGTGAATAAATACCCATTTATGTTTCCGTTACATATATGAAGAGAAAAATAAACATGAATAGCAATGTTTTAATAAATCTCACTTTCCTAAATAACTTGATGGATTTAAACTCTCAACAATTAAAGTTAATAGCTTGCTCAAAATATATTCAAATTTTAAAAATATTTTTGTTTCAATCTCATAAAATTCGTAAGATTACGTCCTTCCACCGACCTGCATTGATTAATGACCTGAACCGCAGACAGATCGAATCTGAATTAAAGTTTACTGAAAATAAAAACTTTTATTTCTCAAATTATTAATTTATTCGGAAGGAAACATTTAACAGTGTGAGAAAGCGTATATTTATTCTTGTACCAATTTCTTTTATGCCAGAACTACTTCTTGAAAAAATAAATCGCAACTCTAAAAGTGGAATCGGAACTTTATTCAATGCAATTTCTTAAACGAATATATATATGTGGTGGATAGAACCCATGACCTATCACATGATCACTAGATAAAAATGATCACCTCTGTCCGGTAGCTGTTACTGGCTTACGTAGATACTGCTACAGTTAGAATTTATCAGTATCGCATTTTAGCGATACCCCGCAGCATCACGCTTGATTCTTGTAACTTTTTTTCAACTTTCACCTGCGAATCATTATTTTCGAAAACGAAATTTATGAAGCATAAATCCCGCTCAAACTTATCGGACGATAACTTGAAACATAGATTTCGATGTGCAAATACACGCGTTGAGATCGACGTACAAAAACTAAGTGAAAGAATTGTGAAAAAAATAAATCATTATTTAAATAAATTTAGCATTATTTGATTATTATATTATAATTATTATATTATCTATGTCTGTATACTTGAGAAATAATGAAAACAATAATAGTAGTTCATTCTGTTTTAAATTTTCTCTCCATTAAATATTTGTAATGGGTTCAAATACAATATAAAGATATATATTTTTATATGCGGCCAGGAGGATTGTAATGCTTTTCTGAAATGGCGAGCAAGGTCATTTGGGTTGGCCACCCTTGTGCCCTAGAGTTGTGCCTAGAGAGGTGGGAGGCCTCTGACCACCCCAAAAGTTTTCTCCCTCTAAATTGGGGTGGAACCGAGCCAAATCGTATTGTCACCTGCATGGTGCTCAAAGCTACGACTAACGACAGGCATCACTTAGCCCTTTGCCATGATGAATTTCGTGGGTCTTGATCTGGGCTTTGCCGATCAGGTGGCATTAATAACAACAACAACACAACAGAGTTTTTTTCTCAACTAAATAAAACTTTTGGTGATAAATCTAAAATATAGACAAATTACCGAACTATTTGGTAGAATTGTAAATATTTCTCTCATAATAAACTTCAATAGAATAGTGATGGGGAAAACAAAGGGATCTTTTTCAAGGAACTAGAACTTATTAAGATGGAATCTTACCTGAATACGAACAGGTTTGGGTGGTGAATACTGAAAACTCTTTTGAAAATGTTTGTGCTTTTCTACAGAAAAGATGTTTTTATTGTGAGGTGTTTAAATAGGTACTCAATCAAAAATGTGAGCAAGCCTTCAATATCTCCATTGGTCCCAACTTTCTTCAAATAATTCAAAGAATGACCAAGAAGGACCTCAAACTTCAAGAAACCTCAAAAAAGATATAGTAAAATAAATTTGTAATTATAAGATAAATCTTAAGGTTCTCTCTTAACAGTAAACATATCTTATTAATAAGCCTTTTTCAAGAACATAGAAAACAATTCTATCCTACTAAAATTTTAACCACAATTAGTTCTCGTAAGCCCAAATTTAATGGATATAAATTTTTATCGATGAAATAATAAATAAAAATATCTCTGAGAGGGCAACTTTTAAAGAAACAAGAATGGTAACTCATCAAAAAAGCAATTTAAGGAATAAGATTACTATAAATAGTAGTAAGTGATAATTTAATTTTTTTTATTTAAAAAAAACTCAGTTGTTATAGCTCTAAAGCTGGCTTTTGATTTGCAATTGATAGGAAACAAATTTTTTAAAAAGAAAGTAAAAATCTTTTTGATAGAGATTGGATGTTTTCCAATACTATACAAGTATATCATTGTTAAACTATAAAAATTTTGTGACTTATTGAAAATTCAGATTATATATGAACATCATATAACTAAGAAAGAAAACAAATAATATTATCATTACTTTTTTGTTACATAACGTTTACAGCAATATACATTTCACTATTTACATTAATGTCTGTGGTATATTTGAACTTAAACAATAAATTATACTTCACAAGTCATCTCCCATAATTTTAAAGTTTGTTCAAAAGGCAGTGGTTCAGAATTACGAGATACAGTACTGCAAAGCATTGTATTATTCCAGATGAATATGAATACAAATAAGTTACATTTTACATGTGTGGAGTCAGTTTTTTTACTTTTAAAATCAAACTGACTTTTTAAAAAAAAACATTAAATAACAAATGTCTGAATTTAAGAAGTTCAGAAACTCTCTGTCAGTTCAATAAATGTTCCTAAAAAGGTCAAATTATTATTTTTACTTCTGTTTTTACAATGCTCTTTCAACAAAATTAAGATGAGAAGCAAGTGCTTCAGGACAATCAGGATACCAGAAATAGCACAGCTTCTCAATTCTAACACGTCTTTTGAGATGTCAAAAGCAAGGCAAAGAAATTTCTGAAGGATGAATACAAAATCGAAATTTTTGTTTTATTTTTCATTCATAAAAAGAGTTCCTTTCAAAGTATTTCATAATCATTGAACTGTATTACACGTCTCTCTTTAAAGGAAGATCCAGTTGTTATTCCTCAGTATTCAAGATTTCAATGGCATTTATGTTTTAATTCATATTTTTCTAATTCATTCTTAGATAATTAATGTGTGTAAGTTTTTAATTTGAAAAAAATATTGAAAAATGAACGGGATCAATAACTCTAGTAAGACTAATTATGAAATATTTTTGAAAAATCTTCTTAGCTATATTCTAATCAACTTTAATTCTATTAAACTTTATGTATGTTTTAATTGTATCTTAATATTATTTCAATTCAGCATTTCCTTTCCATTCAAGTAAATTATTAGCATTAATATAAATTAGTGTTGAACTTATTAAGTAAATGGTAATAAAATTGCTGATTGTTATCCTGATATTTTTCCATAATTAAAAACTAATGTCTTCTCTGTTTTTAATTTTATCCTCATTAACATCATGTATTTTATAATATAAATAATTATTTTTTTAAAATTAATGCCACTGGATATTGTATTACTGTATTAAATTTTATAATATTTTACTTCAGTTTCATATATAACTGGATCCAATTTCCTTGAATCTGGCAATTCAAAATATTTTTGGAATATTATTGGTATTATATATACCGTAAAATCCGGCGTATAACGCGCACCGGTGTATAACGCGCACCCATACTTTCAAGCTGCATTCTTTAATTTTTAGGTATATTCGCCGTATAACGCGCACCCCCTTTTTTACGAAGAAAGCTGAAACATTAGTTTACAGTGCTCTTATATTTTGAAGTCATTTATTCGAGGTATTATTCTAAATTTTTTAAAAAAAATAGTATACTTCTAAAACTACATCTCTTTTAGTTCATAGAGCAAGTCATTTCTTTTAAATAAACAGTATTTCGAGATACAAATAGAAGAAATTTTTTTTTATTTCATTCCTTTTGTTATTTTTAAAGCTATCGTTTTTATACCAGGCGTATAACGCGCCCCCTTAAATTTCCATCTTATTTTTTGTGTTAAAACTGCGCGTTATACGCCGGATTTTACGGTAGTAATAAATAAATTACTATGTGTTCTAGAAGTGTAATAGATAAAAATAATATAATAAATCTAAACTTTATTCGGATATAAAGCTTTTTGTTGGTCTAAATCTTTGAAATGAAATAAAAATAATTAAAAATTTTATTTTCCACTTAAAATAAATTACAATTCTTACTTTTAAATAATAATATAAGAAATAAATTATTATACTTATATTTTGCAATAACTATATCTAAAAAGAAGTTTTCATAACTTGTTTAACCAATCACAAATTTTCTTATGAAAAATCTTTATAATTTTATGAAAGAGAAGTGTAATGGTATGAATAACTATACATTTAAATAGTTTTTATGAAAGTTGTTGTTTACTGATATCACACACACTATACTTTACATAATGATTTTTCCAAAGTAAGTAATAAGAAGTTGTAAATTTTTTAAATATCTTACATAATTGTTTATATCTAAGTGTAAAAGTCAAAAATATTGCATATTTCAATTAGATGCCTTACAGATATATTTCTTCACTGATCTCTCTCGTAAAATTAATACAAAATAATAAGAAAAAATTTAAAATTTGCTTCTAAAACAAAGGTCGGCAACCTTGAAGTTGAGGTGTGCCAAACCGGTGTTCTAATATGATTCAGAATGCTTGCTGCACAACAGAAAATATTTGATGAATCGAACAAAAGGAAAGAAAATACTTGAGGTGCACAGAGAGGAGACAGTTCTAAAAATTATTCTCATACCTAGTTAGAACTTAAAATTCCTTATTTATTAACGATTGATATATTAATATTGCTAACATAAATGTGAGGAATAAATTTTCCTTCTCTGGAAATTTTATTTTTCTCTCAAATATTTCTTTCATTCATCTCAATACGAAATGATGTTTTTTCTCAACTAACAATACAAAATACTGTTGTGATAATAATTATTAAATATTTTGCCAACATGTATTAAAATTCTTAAATAAATTTGTAGGTTGATCCATCCTTAGTTATTTTAATACGCTTCAAACATTCATGAGTTATATTGCTTTGAATGCCAATTTTGATGATGAATATATTTTTGACTATGCATTCGGAATGAATTTTGGTATGCATTCAGCTTCGAATAATTGATAATAAACAGTTGAATATTGCTTTTACCTTATTTGAAAAATTCAAACTTCAATTATATTTTTAATCAAATGGTTTTATAAAAAAGCTTCTAGTTAATATTTTTTACCCAAAATTTATCATTAGTATTCTCTTCGATTATTCTGTGTAGCTCCTTCGCGATAGCGATACATTAAAATTTAATACATCATTATTTTATTCTTTTTATATTATGTGTCCATTATTTTCTCTAAAAATTTCCACGTCTACTTTTTCCAGTACAGTATATCTGTATGCACCAATATAAATAAAAGCAAGAAAAAGAAAGAAGGATAAAAAGAAGGCTTAAATTTCTAATTACTTTTTCCCTTTCATTACAGTCTAAAGATACTTTTATAAATTTTTTATTAATTAAATTCCCTTCCAAAAAACACTACAAACTTTTCAAATGCTTTGATTAGCGTTTGGTTTTGTAAAAAAAAGAAAGAAAAAATATTTTATATATGAAGAGATGTGCAGTTTTCCATTTTTAAGATTATTTTGATATATTGCCTACAGATGGCAGCACGAAGTAATAAATTATTTCTATTGGGCGATTTATGATACTGCAAGGAAATGATACAGTGGCGCACACAAGGGACTTTTTTCCGATTGATTATAATGCTAAGTATATAGTACGTAAAATTTAATTAGTATTTGTTATTAATGATTAATTTTATTAATTAATGCTAATTATTTATTCAATAATTAGGTTTTTACTGTGTTTTGTTTCCGAAAATCGACAAAATCAAAAGGAGCGTGATACAAGAATGATGAACTTTCGACCCCGGACCCCCCCTTTGAAAAATTCCTGTGTGCGCTACTAAAATGATATATATCTTTTAAAGTTTTTTTAACGTAATATAATATGTTTTAAGTATACAATTATTTAATAGTTATTTTTTAATTTTAATTCAGATATATCAATGGATTTTTTTTTGGGGGGGGGGGGAATGTTGATAATTCAAACTTAAGAATTACGTAGGTCCCATACACATCCTGAATATAGCATAGGATTTATGCAGATCGGTATCAAAAAGCTGAATCATCGCAAATTATTTCCTTTGATTCATATAAGTGCATACCTTTTACAATATCCAGAAGTGTGTACCTTTAAAACAAGATTTCAAATAAAAAAAAGAGACAGTATTTAAGTAACGTATACTGGATTGATGCATCAAATTTTTCTTTTCTAACGTTCTATCTGACATTTATTAGATCAACTGATGAAAGAATTTATTCTTTTTGTTCGCATTACATTTAATGTGACATTCTATCTTCTATTATAAGGAATATTATTGATGTCGATGACAAGGTATAAATTCAGAACATTTTTTTGCTAAAATACCTCATAGCTTAACATTTCAAAAATATTTTGTTTTAAAAAAAATTATAATGTATTTAATTAACTACTATTTATTTATAAACTTAATTTTGTAAATAGTGAATGCGTTAAAATCTATTTTTGGTTGATTATATAACTATTTTGCTGATTTTATTTTTCGCAATTTGCTTATTATTTGAAATTTCATTGAAATAGAACCAAAGAGAGATATTTATTTTTTCCCATACAAAAAACAATAACTTACATAATTTGAAACATAAATTTCATCAACTTTTTTTGTATACTTATTTCTCTTACAATACTGAGAATTTTCGTCATTTTCAGTAAATCAAAAAAACCTGAATCAAAATGGTATCAAGACTTCCAGCATTAGAAAAGGGGATCTCTTTTGGAACAGAAAATCTCCGAAACCCATTGGATTGGAAAGATTTCAAAAAGTAATAGAAAAGAAATACAACACACAATTCGGTAATGGTTTCTTTCTGTAATTCTCAAAAATAACTAATATGTTCTGCTGTTAGTTAATTTATATTTGTATTCACTCAAAGAACTATAATCTTATTTTTAAAAAAACACAGTCGAGTTGTTTTGTGTCTTTTGATAAAATTTCGTATCTGAATAGTTGACTTTCAATAGAGTTTACTAGTGAGACAGTTTACTCGAAGAGTTACTCGTTTCCTCGTTAGAGTTAGAGTTTACTCGGAGAGGAGAGAGGGACAAGCCTTCTTCATAGACCAATTAACTAAAATTAAGTCCGTAAATTTTTAAATTTTTTGCACAAAACATATTACTTGTCTGCCGTTTTGTTATCTATGACCCTTCCTCATAAAGGAAGTCCGTGTTTAACACTGATTGTTTTTATAGTGCCTCTATTCAAAATAAAACGTTATATTTATCATTCAAGAACTAATGCCATGAAAAAAGTATTATGGGTAAAGGAGAAGTTTATTATTTGGTTTGTTTGTTTGATCTACGACAGGGATATCCAACCCAAATGACCTTACGGGCCACTTCGGAAAAAACATTATAATCTCACGGGCCGCACATAAAAATATGTACCTTTGTATCAGATATGGAAACAAAAAAAAAACATTTATTGAGTGAAAATTTGAAACAGAATGAATTATTGTTAACGTTTTCATTATTTTTCATTGCATTATTATATAATATAATAATGCAATGATCAAATAATGTTTAAAATATTAGTTTCCATTTTCTTGAAAATTATGGTGTTCCTTTTGAATTGATCTTTCGTTACTCATTGTTGAAATTTGATAGTGCTGTCATTCTCAAACGATTAAGTATACTTTGCCCTTTATCTTAACCGTCCTGAATATTTTTTTAAACTTTAAAAAACATCTCTGACTGCTCTTGTTTTTGGGGCACTCCTAACAGGAAAAGAGGAGGAGAAATGAAAGTCTCACACACAGAGAATCATGTACCATCCATAATAAAGGATATGCATCATGCAATTTGGAATTTATTAAAAAAAAGTAATTTATTATAGAAAAATCAAATGTAACTGTTTGATAAAATATAAATCTATTTTAATCTAAAGGACATTTCTATTATCAAAAAGGATTTATTTTAAAACAAGAACAGGTAGCAGGCAAACACATTGTATATTTATATATATATATATAAAAATTTCCCCTCAAATAAATTTCAAAATGAAAACTTTAAAAACCTGATATTTAAAATTTTTTTAAAAAGACTCGGTGGGCCGCAACTTAAGTACTGGCGGGCCGCGTGTTGGACACTCCTGTTCTACAAAGAGAAACACACACACACAAGTATCTTACCTCAATTCTTCGAGTAACTTTAAAAATTCTGAGCCAGTGCCTTAACAACTTCCAATTATACTTTTATATGGATTTAATACATTCTTTTATAATTTACATTAATATAACTTGTTTCTAAGAACTGTATATACATTGTAAGATTAAAGGCAGAAAAACTAGTCTTTATTAAAATTATTTAACTTCAAGAATAGATTCGATTACGGTCAAGTATGTTCTTTTTCTTCAAACACGTTTCAATCGTTTGTCAGACTAGTAGAATTATTAAAATTCTACAAGCTGAAATTTAAGGGAAAATAAACCTAAGTAATAGCATAATTTTGTATTCAAAACAAATACTTTGAAAATAATATTTATAATAATTAAAGAATTGATAAAACGCCATAAAAATTTTGTAATAATTTTAAGACTTTGCTGTGGATTAGAATTAAGCGTTATTTTAAAAATTAACTAAAGAGTTCATTTCAAAAAATACTTCATTTTTGCTCTTTATACCTTTTATAATTAATTAAAATTCATTACTTTTACCCTTTTATTGTTATATAATAAAATTACAGTCAATAATTAAAAAAATTTATTGCATTTAAAAAATTGTGCATTTTTTAATGACTTATTTCAAATTATTTTTTGTATTATATTAAATTGTTTAGTATTACGCATTCGTATTATATTAAAATTTTAAAACAATAGAAACATCCCAAACATTCTTCCCTTTTTTTTTAAGGTGTCCAAATTTGTGTTTCTTTTACACCAATATTTATTACAATTTCAAACTAACCATTTTCTTAAATAAAACAATAAATTTTCATTTTTTTTTAAATAAAATTTTGTGCTATTCATATTAAGGGGACAAAAATAAAACTTTACTCTAATGTAATCTCGGTAAAAACATACGTTACTTTCCATTTCATTCCGGGTTTGCTTTTTATCACTCTTCCATAAAATTTTAATTTTTTCAGAGTAAGCCAATACTAAAATATCCTACATCCCAGCTGCTCTAAAACTTTCGATCTCCACGGCCCACTTTTATGTATCAGCCTGAAATCATGGACTCCCCCCCCCCAAGATTTTGTGAATACCCCTCACTGACTCCCAACACATAACTGAGGGATTTAAGGGTTCGTCAATAATCCTGTCTTACACTGCTACTTATAGACTTTTTAACACTTATTTTTATTCCTTTAAGAAAACAGTAAACACATTTAATTATATATATAAATATATCAAAACACTAATCTCAAACAAATAATGTACTTAACTGTATTAATTAAAAATTTTAATGAGAAGGATGATGCCACTTTTCTTCTACAAGAGCTGTTGTATGAGAAGTAATATTTGAAATACACAGTCTCAATTCCCTTTTTATGCTTTCCAAACGGTTTCTGAAATTATTTTTAAGATAAAGATGAGCTGAAAATATTCTTTCACGTAACGTATTTAGTCGACTTTAAGCCACCATCGATTCTAAACCACACTCCAAATTCTCAAAACGTTTGTGTTAAAAAAATGTTGTTATCGATTCTGAGCCGCACCCTTAACTTTCTACAC
>BMAV01003569.1:13693-38085 GCA_019973955.1 Trichonephila inaurata madagascariensis
GTGATATGAGTGTTATGATATAATCTTCACAGCAAGACCACTAACATATATATATATATATAATACATAAGAGTGGAGAAAGTTTATAATAGAAATACACCGATAATTATTTCACTAGGTAGTAACTGAAATCAATGTTATTTTTTTTTCAAAAATCCTAGTTCTGGCCCTCTGAAGAAGTCTTAGCTTTATTTAAGCAAAATATTATTACTATAGAATCATTTTTTATTAAAGGAGAAGGTTTTGAAAATAGGTAATTCTGCGTTTATTTTTTGCCAAAATGTTGCTTTTAAATAATTTTTTATTGTCGTAATATTCCTACAGCAATTTTATACATGTATTATAATCTAAGTGACACTAAATATTTAAAAAAATAAACATTCATTTGTACGCTTTTGCAAAATCACGGTTCCGACCGTAGTCGGAAGTATTTTTATTTACCAATGGGAAAGTGTTAATACCATCATAGTCTGTAAGAATTACAGGGAAACGAGATGAAAGCTCAACAGAGCTAGATACTCTGTAACTTTTCAACGAGATTTTCAAAATTACACAATTTTACAACAATTGTAACATGTTCGTAATTTGGCACTAAGTCATTTTAAGTAACAAGATTTAAAAATATTGTTACATCGATGTACTAATTTTATGATTTTAAACTTATGTGTAATAAATACAAATATATAGACTACACAAACATAATAAATATCTTCTGTATATATTGTACTGTACTAATATTATTATCAATGTATATTATAAAGGAATAAGATTGTAACACACACATACATATTCTGAATATTCAATTTTCCCTTATATAGATGATATTATCCTTTTTGGTAAGCAAGAAACTTTTAAACCTAACACTAATTTTTATCCTGAATACCTTAATTTACTACAGGCAACTAGCCGGTTGGATGGCGTAGTTGGTTTGTCCCTGCCCTTGCACGCCGAGGATTGTGGGTTCCACGCCGACCCAAGTCGGTGTATTTTCATGATGCAGAAAATAGACAGAGTCCATGCCGTATGATTATGCGGCATGTAAAAGATCCCTTGAGTGCCTGTTTAACTTGGGTGCTCTCCGCAAAATTAAATTCCTAAAACAAGTTCGCATCTTCAAAGCTTAGGTGCCTCTCACTGGGGACAAAACTGGGTGTTAAAATTAATTGCGGAAGGTGGTATCGCCTATATGGTGCCGCTGTAAAAAGCAATGCCAGGAGATGGGGAATGCACCAAGTCTGTATAGTAAACATACAAATCCGCAGCCCCCTGAGGAAAAAACCTACAGGCAACTAGTTATAAATATGAAGCAAATTTTCTGGATATAGAAATGCAATTAAAAGATGAAGTTATAACTACTAATAATTATGATAAAAGAGATGAATTTAAATTCAGTATTATAAAAGTACCTCGTTTGGAAAGTAATGTATATGCTCCAACATTCAGAAATATTATTATTTATTATATATAATAATAATATTTTTTGTTTATGTATATGTATATATATAAATACTTTAGATTAGCATACATTTTACTTAACTAATAATATTCTTAAAAAATTCAGGAGCATCCCTTTTTTGTAGATTATTTAAAATAAGAATATTATATATATATACAAACTTTCTTAGATTATTTTATCCTCAAAAGTTGTATGTTCAAACCAGAATTTTTAAGAATAATAAAATCAAATATTTACACTAACATATTATTTTGTGGGTATATTATAACTCTAAAAACTGATGAATAAAATTAGTTCTACTTTCCAAGACAATCTAAAAACTTCAGATATTGCAATGCATATGTTAAATACGGTATCTTTTAAACTAAATATAAATTTTTTTCATGTTTATGATGATATATTACACTACGTTGCTTTGACGTTATTAAAAATTAAAATAAAAGGAATTGGTTGAATCTGTATAATAAAGCCCGAAATACATGAAACGTGCCTGTGGGCATTGAAATTTCATTATTGAAACAAAAATTGAAAAGAAAGGCAAATAGCTTTAAAAACTTAATAATTTTACAGATACTTAATTAAAATTCTTGAAATATAAAATAATTTTATCAGAGAATCAAATTAACTTTAATAAAAATAATATTTATTTTCCCTTAAGAAACTTTATTTGCATAGTCTAAACATAAATAAATACATTTAATCCACTAAATAAACTTTATAAAATATTCATAGCTTAAAAGAAAATCTAACATGCATTCATTTTTAATTAAAAGCATACATTTAAATACTTTGCATTATCTTTACTTCTCAATACTCTAAAGAAAACTCACGCGAACGTAAAAACATGAAACAATCAACTAAATTGAAAATTCTTATCAATTCATATTTCAATAGAGTATCATTTTTAAATTTTATTCCCTAATGAAAATGTGATTAAATTGATACGTGATTTTTATTTCATTGAATTCGTTTATTATAAATATTTTATATTTATACTTACATTAAAACATGCCACAAAAAATATTCAAATGAAAGCCTTATTTATGTGGGTATTTAAATATCTTTCAGATTAAATTTGTAAAAAACTAAAGCACAAAAAATTTAATAGAAGTAAAAAATAAAACTATCTGGAAAACAACTTTGATGATATATTAATTTGAAAAAATCAAGGAAGAGAAACATAACTTTTTATGGGTACTTTTAACTTTGCTAATCATAGGTATAAGTATCTAAAAAATTAAAGCTTGTAATTAATTGCTGTTCTATTTATTATTATCAATGAATAGTATATAATTAATAAACGTCCGGACAAATCAACATTGAATGACTTCTTTTTCATTATGAGCAAAATTACAAAAATTCAAAAGCATTCATAATTACACATTACTATTTTAACTGTGAACATATCACTTAACGAGAGATTGTGTTTGAAATTGCAAACGTAAAAACAACTAGCTCAGTTACTTAAAATAATCCCAATCTTTTTCAAATACTTTAAAGAAATAATTTTCGCTCATTTCTAAATTGAAGTTTACAGTAGAGGTTTATGTTCTCATGTTTTTTACCTGTTTACTTATTTTATCCGTAGAATTAAATTTTAACCCCTTTTAGGATCATTTTATATCGGGATTATGGATAAAATAAATGACAATTTTTTGTGCTTACCTAGAAAAATAAGCAAAAACAGTCAAAGCCAAGAACAGCATATGTGAAATAATTCGCCGAAGACCGATCGAGAAAAGCCGGGAAGGGATTGAAGGACTGATTTTATGTCAGAAAACTACTTTTTTCTCACTATTACTGAACAACAAATTATTGATTTTTTTTTCCTCTAGAACTAGTCTTAAATTTATTAGAGTATTTTATATATATCAAGCAATATACAATACATGTTTCTTTTGCAAATTTATAACGGATTCGCGTATTACAACTAATCCTCAAGGGGAAAACTCTTTAAATGAAATGTGTGATTTCTCAGAATTTCTTTATGTGAAGAAACCATGGCGCATGTAAATGAATTCCAGTATTTAAAAAGTGAAACAAGTTCGAGAAAAGAAAGACAGGAATAAAATCTTAGATAGTATTAGTTTGAATTATATCTGTGAGGGCTGCTTTAATGAATATGAACGTAACTGGGCATAAGACTCGGAGTCATATTTTACCTTTATCCAGATCTCTACAACTTTTCTAAGCCCATGCGTCTATCTAATTTCATTTACTTACGATAAGTAAAATTAATTATTATTAACTAATACTAACTCACTCCCATTAACTAATTGAAATCATATTAGATTCTGAATTATATAGCTTAAGATATCCAAATACTTTTTTTTGAAAAAATGAAGATATGGAGATCTTTTTGTGATTTTTAAATTTATTTAATATATTTTAAGGAAAAAATCCTAAAATTGAAAAGAGAAATAGTTTATTATTATTAAAATAGGAAAAAAAAATTGGTGAAAATGTACAAAAAATTACATAAACGGGGCCCGCTATCTGCAAGCATTTTATGAACAAATTCTCAATTTTTCAATTTTAGTGTGTTGTTTTATTATTCGTGTTTGAAATGACCTTCAGATTAAGAGATATTTTAATTTTTACACAAACTAGAGCACTTTATATTAGTGAGTATATGAAATTGCTTAAAAAACAGTGATTTTATTCACATAAAATATTATAAATTTTGAAATAAAGCAGTGATTCATAAATCCGAAGGTGAAAACATTTATACTGTTATACAGAACATACACAAAAAACTTCAGCAAATTAGTGTCAAAACTTTTTGAGCAACTACTATCCCCGTTTGAGTTTTTCGAAAAAAAAAACACATTTCGAGTAAAACACATATTAATGTTTGACATCTTGTGTAAAGTTATGGCATTTGCTTTTACTAAAACACTTGTGGTTTTTGTTCTAGTGAATAGAAAATAAAAAACTTGGTATTTTTATTAAGCTAAAAAGATGACCTATAAAATAAAATCATAAAACAATTTTGTCAATTTTTGAAAAAAATCATGATTTCAGGATGACTACTACGTTCGGAACCGCGTGATTTTAAAAAGGCGCATAAATGGATCATTTTCATGATATTTAGTGTCACTTAGATTAGAATACATGTATGAAATTGTTTTAAGGACATTTTGGCAAAAATATTTATTTAAATACAATATTTCGGCAAAAAACAAACTGAAAATAACCTTTATTCAAAATTTTTTCCTTTTGTGAAAAATGCTTTTATTAATATAATATTTTGTATGTATATCGCTCAGACCTCTGTACAGAGGCTCAACTATGATTTTTGAAAAATTCACATTATTTTCAGAGTTACAACCATTTGAAATAATTTTCGGCGTTTTTTTCTTAGAATTTCTCCCTTCTGTGGTCGTAAGACATGGATAAAAACCCACTTCTAAGTTATATATTTCAAAAATTCTAGTTGAGCCTCTGTACAGAGGTCTGAGCTATATACAGGCAAAATATTATTATAATAGAAGTATTTTTCACAAAAGGAAAATATTTTGAAAATGGGTCATTTTATGTTTCTTTTTTGTCAAAATATTGAACTTAAATATATTTTTTGTATTTAATACTATTCTTAAAACCATTTTATATACATTTTATAATCTAAGTGACACTAAATATCATAAATATTATCCATTTATACGCTTTTGCAAAATCACGGTTCCGAACGTAGTCGGGTACCTACCTTAAGTAAAAGTGGTTGGCTTTTCAATATCTCTTCCTTTGTTAGCCCATCACTCCAACACGAGCTCTGATTCGTCACAATTTTAGATAATTTTTCCCTAAGCAACTTAACTCATTATTATACTGAAATTAGAATGTAGAACTATTTGTAATAAAGCTAGGGAAAAAATAAGCCAAATCAATACTAATTATATCATTACTTAAAAATGTAAGTTTTAATATATTTATAGTAATTTACAAATTACATGCACGCAGAAGTTCTTATGAGTCTTTATTATACTGAAATTTGAATGTAAAGCTATTTGTTAATCCTGAAAGGGCAACACAAAATCAGCAAACTGATAACTAGTATTATAATTACTTTAGAAATGCATGTTTAACTTATTATAGAAATTTAAGAATCACTCACTCGCAAAGAAACCCTCTTCCAATTAACTAATAAAAAATTAAAGTAGCTTATACATATTTTCCTTCTCTTATTACGATCATACTCGTTTTTTCCTTTGATTCTTTTTATAATTATTTCTTTGAAATAAAGCAGCGATTCTCAAACTGTGGGGTGCGCACCCGAAGGGGCGCGGAATAAATCTACGAGGGGGAGGGGCTCGAGCATATTGAAAAGTCAAAAACAAAAGATTATTTTAAAAAATATTAATTTTCTGAAAGTCACCAAACGAAATACATTCTATAATATAAAATTAAATGCATATTTACACTGATATAATACACTTATAAATGTATCAGTACTGCAGAATGTATTTTATAATTAATTTAACAATAATAATTGAGAACAAGTTTAATAATTATCAGTGACCCATGGGCTTGTCATATACAAAATTGTATACCAAAATTAACACATATCTCGATAATTTGTACGGTTTATAATTAATCCCTCAACTGCTGATTAAAAGTTACGCGATTCCCTCACCAATGCCAAAGATTTTGCATAGACACCATATGTGATGTATTGAGCTGGGGGGAGGGGAGAAAAGGACCAAATCCTCTGAAAAGAATAAATATTTTGAAAACACTGACAAGTTCCTTTTATTGCATTCCGTAACCTTCGGAATAATTTTATGGATGGCAGTGCACAGAATAAGATCATATTTCGAAAAGACGTATATATACGTCCGGAGCAATTAATGTTTTGGCTTGCGAGACGTTTATCTTCGCCGGTGGCACTTAAGAGGTTAAAGTCGTATTGTAGTTTTAGCGTCAAAGTATAGTATTATTGAATTCACAATACATTGTTATTGCTTAGAGAGGGGGAGCGATGAAAGTTATGGATGTGTGAATATTGGATCGCAAACATTGAAAGTTTGAGAAGCAATGAAATAAAGTTAAATATAAACAGTAAAAAAAAAATATCACCTTAATACCGTTTTCTATGAAGCATATTCCAGCTCCTAGTATCTCTTAACTACTTAAATTAAACAACCTATTAGATAACACGTGCTTTATAAATTACTTTTCAAAAGCCATTCCATGTAACGAATCTTATAATTCCCAACGAAAATACATCTGATACTAAACACATGAAATTTACGAGGCATTCATTTAGTGGAACGAAACCACCCCCCAAAATCGACCAGATAGACCGTGGCACCATAAACATCGGTGATCCTGAAAGAGTAAGTCATCTAATTACCAGGATAACTCGACATTAACCAAAAGAGGCATCTTGCGTTAATAATAATTACAACTCCGCCATCTCCTGCTTGATTTAGGCTGTCTGCTATCTATCAAATATCAGTGAACATGACCACAAGTCTATAGGATTACAACATCCATTCTCACTTATCGGATGGTCTGGCTAATTACTGGGGTCACGCTAGGTTGGCCTCGTCCAGATGACTGTCTTAAGGTGGTACTGTCGGGGTGGTGGAATATGAGAGGAGGGAGGGATTGGGTTATTGGATTTAGAAGGTTGCTCAGTATTAGATGGTAAGTCCTAAATGGAATTTAAGCAGCGCTGGCGTTGGATTGGTAATATTAGATAAAGTTTGGAATGTGTGAGTGGAATTTTCATTTGTTGCTCAGGCGTGTGTGTTTAACTGTAGATAAGTGAAGTCCTTTAAGGGATGTTCCAGAAATTGATATTAGTAATGTTTTAAATAAACTTACTTCAGTTTTGATATGTTATATATGAAAGTACTATCATAAGGAAACTCTAAATTGTAAGAATGTTTATTTTGTTTCCAATTCACATTAAATATTTTCAAATAGCAAGAACACATAAAAATAGTCAGGCCAAAACATTTTTCATGCATTGGCTTATGATATGAAATAAGTATATGAAATTTGCTCGGGTTTTCGTGGTATACTTTAAATTATATTTAAATAGATTTAGAATATTGTAAATAAATAAGTCATTGTGATATTTGTTTCTTTGGCTATTTGGCTAATACAGGTTACAGAATAGAAACATTTTATTTTAATTGTGATTGGGATAGAGTAGACATGTTTATTTGTTTAACAACTATAAAAATTTACGAAGAATAACTTTAACAAAAAAGTTTAGTAAAACCTTAACTGCATATTAATATTAAGGTGACTGACTACGATGAGAACTGTGATTTTGAAAATACGTATAAACAGATAATTTTTTGATGTATAGTTTCAGTTGAATTAGAATATACGCATAAAATAGTTTTCAAAATATTGTTACAAGAAAACATTATTTAAATGAAGTTTTTTTTTTTGGAGGGGAAGAAAGGAAAAAATAATGAAACGTTTGCAAAATATTATCTTTTAGGAAAAATGCCCCTTATGAATATCCAGGACTTTTTATACTGGAATTGAACTAAGATTAGTGAAATATATAACTTAGAAGTGCAATTATCGATATTTTATTATCTAAGAGAAGAGAAGATTTAACACCTCTCAACGCGCACCCCTGTGCGAGCATTTCAATTGATGGTAACTGAAAATATTTTAAATTTTTTGAAATTTTCCTAAATATATATAAATGTTTTCCTAACTATATATATGTAAAATATTATCATGCAAGCATTTTTCATAAAAGGAGAATGTTTTGAAATGTTGTCATTATTTTTTCATTTCTTTCACAAAAAATTGCATTTAAATAATTTTTCTTATAATAATATTCTTAAAACAATTTTATTTGTATATTCTAATTTAGCTTGGATAAAATATAAAAAAAAAGTATTCATTTATATGCTTTTCAAAGTCATGGGTCCGAACGCAGTCAAAGTTTTATCTAGCCACCTCGAAACTTGTTTCGTGTATTAGTCAAATATATATTTTGAACTATTGACTATTTTCGTGGTACACTCCAAAATTTTTTTAATTGGCTTTTGAATATTATAAACAAATAATTTTTAGTACTTAGTTTTTTGCTTTTATAAAATTTGAGAAAAAATTTTATTTTCCATTTGGTTCTTAAAATTAGGTGGTATTCCCTAAATGGAATTTAAGTAATTTTTCAATAAATTAGTCACCAAAATTAGAATTTGTATTTGTTGTGAATTGGGTTGTGCAACTAAGTTTGGGATAAGTCACAGTTAAAGGGATTTGTATGCCTTCTTAATATTTTTTTGTACTAAAAAGTAATTCAAGGTATAATGCAACTTAAATATCAAATCGAAATCGTAAATGTGGCATCTGGTTAAAATATTTTCAACGAAGTTAATAATATTTAGTGATTAGCAACATACTACGGAGGATTTTCTTTTTTTTTTCGTGTGTATTAATTTTTCGTGTGGTTTACTAAATTCAGAAAATTTGTCAAAATTTGAACAGAAATTCCGAATTAAATTTAAGTAGCCTTGTCAATGGATTGGTAATTATGGAAAGTTAAGGAGACATGGTACGATTTACGCAAAAAATTTTATTTTAAGGATTTTTAAAATTTGTTTGGTATCCTCCTATGTATGTATACTATGTTAAACAGATTTTGTGCTCAAAACTTCATAAAAAGCTAGCCATGTAATTTTTTAAGGAGAAAACTTAAAATTTGTAAAGTGATTTTAAAATGCTACTCCTCCTACAAAAATGTACGTACAAGCATGAAATTTGATTTACAAGTACGTCAAACTATGTATAATAAAAGTTGGTATGGGTTTTGCGTTAATATGATTGGTATCCATACAGTACTTCTTTTTATGAATGTTTATTGACAATTCCTTAAAAATGTATAAATTCTGAGTTTAATTATTTTTAAAAATTAAATATTGCTTTAATTTAAAAATGCATACCAACTTTTGTTACATGTACTATTAGCAATAGGTAAAAAAAATTCAAAGCATTAGGAGCAATAGAAAAAAGTCTTAGCATTTGAAATGAAGGCTATTATTTTATCTTTCTGAGATAAGTCAGTTTAAAGTTTTGATTTGCTATAGAGAAGTGAATAAAAACGAACGTAAAATCTATCATAATTCTGCGTTTCTTAAGTTTAGAGCTTTCAAATTTTCCGAGGTTATAGAGAAATGTATATAAAAAATAATTTAGGCTAAAAAAATTAAATTTAATTTTTTGACCGATTTTGGTCAATTGAATCGTAATGTGTCCCCTTAAGAATGGAGAAAACTCATTTGTTTTGAAAAAGTTTTGGTGAAACTGAAGGAATCTGCTATCTATAGAATTTATTAATATTATGTTTATAAAAGAGATATTTTAAATTAGTGTTGTAAAAAATAGAGGTATTTTAGCAAAATAAACAGTAGTAAATGATATAGTTTATGAAACTTCTATTATTTAAAATATTATATGAGGGGTAAAATATGTCTCATAAGGTATCTCCATTAGTAAAAGTAGTCAGTGTAATCTTTGACACATCAAGCTATTTACGTCCAAAGCTGCTCCTTGATATTTTTTAAAAACTTTAATATTATACATTTTTGTATACGCACGGATTATTGTGATTTTTATTTATTTTCATTTTTAATCAAAAGAAACTTTTACTGTTTGCAAATAAGAACGTTCTTTTAAAAAAAAATTGACAGGATATGACAATGTAATTTGGCAGATATTTGAAACCCCATTCTAGTTAACAGGCCTCTTAGACATATTCACCTCATAAAAAATCATGTGAAGAATCTGTAAGGTTACTTAGGCACGAAAGATACTACATTAGATTGTAAATAATTAATTCGCTTCAACGTAGCCATTTCACGTATTAAAATAATGTCGGGATTTTTTATTTATTTCATATTTATATTCTTATATGTAAAGCAACTCACTGAATTTTAAAAGGAAACATTTTTCTTATTTTAACTTTTGAAATGGGTTGATAATAAATTTGAAATAATTATAACTGTTAAAAAAAAGAAAAAAAAATGTCGGAAGTGAATAGTTTTTTACTATTCTAATATCTAACTACATTTAATAGCACCATTAATTCCAATGACTACTACTATTAGAAATCAAAGAAGGTTTTTCACTTATATTATTTCAAAAGATCATAAAATAAGGAATAATGTTGATCGTAAAATAACATATTGATACGTAAATCAGGGTTAATGGATTTTATGCTATCAGTTTATAGAGAAAGACAGTTCTTTAAGAGCGATGCAATTTATTGTAGATAAACAATCCGTAGAATACAGGATATAGCAGAAAAATTCGCAAAATAAATCCCAGAAGATCTTCACACCTTCTACAGCTCTCAGACACAATTATCAATGTCTAAAAGTAGAAGAATGTAAAAGTTTATTTGCAAGTAACTAATCGCTAGTGAACTCTTCGACAGCTAAAACAATACTGACTCAGTTTCAACAAACGACTCCTATTTATAGCCGGCGTGGCTTCCTTCTCGCTCTTTCTTGAAAAATCCGCAAACGTCCTGAATCTTGATGTTAATAGATTTCTTTAGCAATTTTTGGAAGCCAAAATTGTACACATTCAGTAAATTCCGCCCAAAATGATGCCAACTTGGCGGTATCTCCAATATTTCGCCAGATTTCCATTGAAACGCCAATATAATGTAAGTAATGGCATTACTTGCGAACATTACAATTTTTATCATAAAATAAATGTGATAGAAAGTAATGTTAATTTATTAAAGTTCCCCAGTTATAACTTACTTACACTCAATCTTTTCACAAAATTCATAACTATATTTTAAGCAGTTAATTGCATTATTAGTTTTTCAAAAATTTTTTTGGATATCTTATTTCAAATTCTAAAAAAAATTTTTTTCATTTTTTGGTACTTTTCTGTACATGAAAAACTTGGGATTGAAAATTGTATAATTACAACCTCTCGATCAATACAGTAAACACTAACATTTATAATGATTTACTTACAACCAAATCAGAAATTACTCTTACCAATGTTTTCTAATTCTAAATTCGGTTTTTATAGTTCAATTATTTCTTGCTATAGAGAATATATAGTTTGTTCGATTTGGATTTTAATAAATATTTTGATGCTTATTAGCATAAAAATAGTTTTTTTTTTTAAATATAAGCTTTTTTTGATTGGCAATTTTTATTACTAGCTTTAAATTATATCTTCAGTTACACATACTAATAAGCATTAAAGGCTTTTCTTAAATAAATTATTGAAATATGTAATGCGTGTATTGTTTTTAAAATGCCCTTTTCTTAAAAACAAATAATTAAAATTTATTAGATATTTAAAATTTAAAGATTTGTTATTTTTCTGTTGCAAAATAAATATCAACGTAATTCAAATATTTAATTATGGATTTTTCTCTTATTTTTATTATTACTTTTCCCAAATTTATTCTCTTTTTATTCTTTATAGTAAAAAATTAATTCTCAAAAAATATTAATTATTTAAATGAAGTGATGTTGAATAAAGTAAATAAAAACTTCTCGAATTTCTTTTTGTTTATTTTCTATGCATCTAATTTTTACAATATTTATTTAATTTACGTCATTTTCTTATATTATCTTTTATATTTATTATTATTATTAACTTAATATTGAAGTTTTTTAAAAAAAATTAAAGAAAGTTTTACAACCTTTTAACACAATGAATGAATTTTCAGGAAAGCTCATTTCTCTCAGCAGTTTTTAATTCACCCTGCTGAGATGCCTTATTGAAAGAATAATAAATTTCTTAGAACATACTAATTAAATTTAAATCTCCCTTTATTTACTTAAAATATACACCAGTGATTCTTAAAATCATTATTTTGACTCTAAGGATATAATTCTTCTCAGTAAAGCAGCTTGTCTCTTTAAACGAAATTTAAAACTAAACTAACCGTGCAAGTTTAATGTTCCATTAAGTTAACATCATTCGTTTTATTGTATTATTGAATTTCATTGCTTTTAGAGAGAGAGAGGAGGTTTTGCAAGTTGATAATACTCAAAAGATAATTTCAACTCATTTTATTATAAAGCGCTACGTACAGATAAAGCTTTCTAGAAATACGTAAAATCTATCGTTAAATTTATTGTATTACAAATATATGTTTTTTTTACGCAAACATGTATGTTATATATGCAGGATGCTTACAAATTAGTTGGGAAAAAAGAATTATTTATTGCAAGTTTATTACAGGGGGAAAATAAATTATATGTTATTTTTAAGATAGAGAACAATTCACGTTTACCACTATCACAATTATTCAATGTAGCTTCCTTTTATTACACTGCAAATGTCTCATCTGTAAATCAGTTTTTGCTACAGATTTGTCAACCCGCTTCCGTTTTTTTTTTTTTTTTTTTTTTTTTTTTTTTTGCCGTGCAAATTCTTGATTTAGTTCAAGAATGAACACAGGAAAGGACGGAGTGTACACTTGATCATTTAGAAAACTCCATACATTGATATCCAATGATGATCGTGGCAGCTATTGAATAATACTTCCACGAAAAATCCAAACTGTTACTTCATCACAGAAGTAAAATGTCACGTCGTTGTGTTTGTGACAAAGCTCGCCACATCCTATTAAAAAATGTCACATCCTGGCATTTTTCTTTGATGATTGGCGTAAGGAAAATCTCTAGCATGTTCAAGTAAATACCATGTTACAATAATATCTCTTTTCAGAACTTTTTTTTCAGAAAAATGGTTTTTATGAAGCCAAGGACAGCATTTTGCTTTTTCAACACAGCCATTATCGCAATTCGCAAAGCCTAAAAAAGAATAACTACTGCTCACTAAAAGATAACGCCAGTTATGAACACTTTTTAAATACTTATATATAAACAATTTGGAGAATAAATACTTAGAAGATATTACTACTAGAGTGTGTCTGTGTTTATTATAACTCTTTTCATAATTATATATATATATATTATAACTCTCGTTATAGAGTAATCTTTAATTTTCTTTCTTTTTTGTCTTATAACTCCTTAATGTTTTTTAATAAATATATTAGGAGGGTATTTTAATTATTTATTTTCCCCCTTATTTTGTAATCATTGTAAATCAACACTTATATTAATTAGAGATAAAACACAAAATAAATTTAATATCCTGAAAAAGTAGATTGTAACTCAAATCTTGAATTTATTTCATTTAATAAATACTTTAATATTTTAGTCTTTTTTACCTTACACATATTTTCTATAAATATAATAAATCAAAAATAAGTCATTATTAACAAGACCGTATAATAACTGTTATACATTTTAGCCGGCTGTGTGGCGTAGTTGGTTTGTCACTGGCCTTGTACGCCAAGGGTTCCGGGTTCGGCCCCGACCCAAGTCGGTGGGTTTTCATGATTCAGAAAATAGATGTTGCATGATTATGCGACAAGTAAAAGACCATTGAGTGCCTGTTTGACTTGGAAGCTCTTGGCAAAATTAAAATCCTAACAACGGTTTCGCATCGCCAGAGCTCAGGTGCTTCCTACTGGGAAGGAAACTGGGAGTCAAAATTGCCTGCGGCGATTGTTATTCACCTATGAGGTGCCGCACAAAAAAGAAATACCAGCTTCCTCTGGTAATGTACAAGGTCTGCAATGGTAAAACATCAATCCGTAGCCCATTAGAAATAAAGAAAAATATATATTTGTCTAAAGATTTTTTTTTCACTTTAAATTTCAACGTTTGTTAAGTGACTTCACTTAAACTCTAATTTTTAATCGGTTGGCTATATTTTGTAGTTACATCTAAAAGACAGCTTCTTTTAAAATTTCATACAAAAGAACATTACTTACTCTTGGTTTTTTTAGTAATTTTATGTTTAATTATAATTAATCCGGAAGACTAATCCGGCGATTGTGTACTAGAAAATATAAGAAACAACAAATTATTTTTAATTAAAAATCTGCTTTTCTGAAAAGTACTGTTAATGTGTGCAATAGAAGCAAATATATTAGTGGTACGAGAATGGTAATAGTTACTACTATTAGTTCCACTAAATGGCAATTGGTACTGTCATTAGTTCCATTTAAGTGGTGGCACTACCACTTTATTCATTCAAGTATGTTGGATTATCGATTTATAAATATTACTAAACGTTATTTGATATAAAAACGAAGAACGCATTTTTCTAATTTCTGATAATCTGTAATAAAAAGACAAGAGTAGAGAGAAAATCAAATTCTTAAACACACACACAAATTTATGTACAAACATAGTTACCTTTTGGTATAATCATTAAGATTCGCATATTTGACTTACAGCTGGAAAGCTTTCCGTTGCCCTCTTCGAAAAAGGTCGCTGACAGTTATGGGGGATGAGCCTCGACGTTTTGTTTTGAAGCTTCTCACTCGTTTAAGCGATTGAGCCTTTAAGCCAGCTATTTAACTCAGGAAAAAGATAAAAAGTATTCGGTGATAAGTCAGGGCTACACTCCAGGGGAGTAAGCACATCTTGTTTAAATTGTTCTAGAATTGGTTGAATTAGAGTAACCCTGTGAAGGTTAGCCATGTCATGAATGAAAAACAATTTCGAAAGCAAAAAAAAAAAAAAAAAAATTAATTCCTCTTTTGTTTGATTTCTTCTGGGTGCCGTTTAGCTGGAGTAACTTTTGTGACATACACACATAAATTCACTCTTTCTCTGAATAACTCACAAAAAATTAGGAAATTCTAAGATCGTTCATTTACGTCTTACTTACATCACTGACGATAACATTCTTCGAAGATAGTTTCAGGAAGTTTGTCCCCCAATACAACAAATGGCTTAAACTTTATGGAAATTATATTGAATACTAAATATGTCTTTATTTTAATTTTGGTAACAGATTCATTTTTTTCCTTACTCTTGACTTTTTTATGATTCAACAATAACTGAAAAAAGTGTTTCTCGTATTATGTAAATACACGCGTGTGTGTAATACACGCGCACCCAAATGTAATTGTCTTCCATAGGATAAATTATTCATTTTGATTGTTTATACGTAACTAGTGAACAGTTATCTCACATAAGAAACAACTGATCGTTCATTATTCTAAAAAATTATCGATAATTTCATAATGTGTTAATGTAAAAGAAAATCTCTTTAGAATCTCCAGGCCATGATTTAAAAGAAAAAAAACTAAAAAGCAGTTCTAAGGACTTAAGTATATTTCATGTACCTAGCTTATCAATTCAAGAATAAATGCTTCATGCGTAAAATACCTTTCATTGTCCCATTATAGCTGTTTATTCAGTCAATTTCAGTTAGTATTGACATAAAAATTTATTTTGGCCCCTCCTCCCCAAATCGAAAAGCTTTTAGAGCACCCCCCCCCCCCCCCGAAAAAAAATCATGTAACTAATTTAGCAATTAATAAACATTTGTCTTATGCATAAAATATTTATTTTTTATTTATACAGCCGTTCTGTTACTTAAAACTCATATTAGGATCTATAATACTCAATCTCAAATATTTTTGACAACCCTCAATAAAAAAAAAAAATTTTAAAAAAAAGGTGTGTTTACTTATGTACGCATGTAAGAAGTTATACTTCTTTGGCGAAACAAGATTAAAATCTTTCTAAAAATCTTTAGCAGGGCAAGCTGGGTCAAGGACGAAAGGCGGTCTCGAGCAGAGTTGAACGATACTAACCTTCGGTCAATCGGACCAGCCAAACCTGAGATAATCAAGATTTAAATAAATTTAAACACCCCCGCAATGGAACAATATGACCAATAATATGAGAAGGGGATCGAAGGCGGGAATGATCTGTCCCGTTCTACATATTTCTTGAAAAAGTATTTTCGTATCCGTTCCTACGGAACGAAAAGCAAAGGTTCGCTGACGCGGGGGTATAGCTCAGTGGTAGAGCATTCGACTGCAGATCGAGTGGTCCCGGTTCAAACCCGGGCGTCTTCTTCAGGAAAGTGAAGAGAAAATTTTTTTTTGAAGATTTTGAAAGCGGGAATTATCTGTCCCATTCTGTATATTTCTAGACAAAGCATTTTTGTATCCGTTCCTACGGAGCGCAAAGCAAAGGCTCTCTGACACGGGGTGTATAGCTCACTGGTAGAGCATTCGACTGCAGATCGGGAGGTCTCAAATTCAAACCTGGGTGTCCCCTTCTTCAAGGAAATGAAGAGAAATATTTTTCTGAGAATTTTGAAGGCGGGAATGATTTGTCCCTTCTGTATATTTCTAGACAAAGGATTTTCGCATCCGTGACGGTTTTGCGTCACATCCGTGACGGGGTGCGCGCGCATTGAAAAAATTTACCCTCATCCTATTTCTCTAACGCCCCGAAAGAAGTATAACTTCAAAAATGTAAATCTTTATGGAACTACATGGAGGAGATTTATGATTTGTTGCTGACCCATGGAAATTTAGCGGAACAGGAAGTCACGTGAATTCATTTCCCCTTAGCATCCTCCGGTTACGTAGCAACGCACGAGAAAGAAGAAACCCTTTTACGAAACCAGAACCGACAGGAACCGGTTATTTCATAAGCCTGTACCCATTCTGCCCCTGCAACACCATATCCTGCTCCTAGAAGAAAAAAAAAAGGATGGGAGACGTTGGGGTGGAAGACACATGATGGGAGGGAGGCTGAGAAAAAAGGAACGGTAATAAAATATGGAAGAGAAAGGCAGCGCTAAAATTTTCATTTGGGCTCTTGGAGTTTAAAAAGTTTGTGACGCGCTTGAGGAAGAGATGAGGGGAAGAAAAAAAAATGCGACACCGTTATTTAGAATTTAATATTTTTCTTGTTTACTTTGTTATGTTTTTCGGAAAATATAACATTTTTGTCGTGGAGCTCCTGAACGTTTTTAGAGTGAGAAGAAAAGGAAGAATAATGGGGCAAGTCTGAAAAATGGAGCTAAGGTTTAAATTTTTGAGAGTTTAACTATTAAATGTAGCGAGAATACAATTGCGGGTATCTTAAAATATGCTTGACTAGAGAATTAAATTACATAGCAGTATATTTACTTAAACATAGTATAATTACATCATTGAAGATTAGATTGTAAATTCAAAAAAAAAAAAATCATACGTTTATCCTAAAGAAATTTTGAGATCTAAGTAATTTTCTTCCTTTAAAAGCCATTTTGATTTTGTTTGAAATCTGATATGTAGTTCTTTTTCTTTTTTAATAAAAACGTTTATAAATCCCCGTGCACCCCAAAGTATCACACAGGGGGGAGTTCACAGAAATAATTATAAAACACACATTACAAAAAAAAAGATGAAGAAGAAATATTTGAAGTTATGAAATATTAAAAATATTGGCAATCAATTTATAGAACCTTTTAAAAGCACTTCTGGTGAAAACAAGTTGATGAAAATTTCGGGCCAATGGACTAAATTCATGTGATGCCATAGTCACATGATAACTCAGTCACGTGTTTTCAGCCAATCAATTTATAAATGAATGCGACGTCATAATTTTATTATAAATGTAATCACGCGTTTCCAGCCAATGGGCTCAATTCATGTGACGTCATAGTTACATGATAATGAAAGCCACGTGATTTTAGCTAATCAATTCAAAAACTCATGCGATGTCATAGCTACACGATAAAAACTATCTTGTGTTTCCAGTTAATCAGTTCACGCACTCTGATGTTGCCAAGTTTTGCTCTGTGCAGAAACTTTCTCTTGAAAAGTACATTGTATATAAAATGCATTTCATTTAAAAGTATAAACATAAAATACGATTTTTTTAAACTTTAAAATATCTTTTTGAAGAATTTTTTTTCCCCTAACATCTAAATATCTTTACCCAAATATGAAATTTGAAATTTTATCTGAGTTTTACAAATAGAACAACAAGTACAATGAGGTTAATTCATGCGACGTCATAGTCACATGATAGTGAAAGCCACGTGATTCTAGCCAATCAATTCAAAAACTCATGTGATGTCATAGTCACACGATCTTGTGTTTCCAACTAACCAGTTCACGCGCTCCGATGTTGCCAAGTTTTGCTCTTTGGAGAAACTTTCTCTTAAAAAGTACATATATATACAAAATGCATTTTATTTAAAAGTATAAGCATAAAATACGACTTTTTCTTAAATTAAAAAATCTCTTTGAAGAATTTTTTTCCCTTAACATTTAAACATCTTTACCCAAATATGAAATTTGAAATTTTATCTGAGTTTTACAAATAGAACAAGTACAATTAGTTTAATGTTTGTTTTGAATTCAATGGAAAACACGTGTTTGTTTTTATCATGTGACATGAATTGAGCCCATTAGTTCATGTGCTTCACTGTTGCCAACTTTTGCTTTTTGTAGAAACATTTTTTTTAAAATACATATTTGTCAACGATATTATACTGCACGTAGTTAAGCAAAATGCACTTAATTTAAAATTAGTTTTTTTATTTGTTTTAATATTGAAATTGGAGAATTTTCACACGTGAACTTTTTACCCAATCATATCAAATATTAAATGTTATCTCAACTTTAGAAGTTGAACAACTAGTATGTCAATTTTTAATCAATATGATGTCCTTTATCATGTGACATCCTGAATTTAGTTCATTGGTATTAAATCCCTTGAGAGCCAGTCTTAGTCTTTCGTTCTCTGACAAACTTGGACGCAGAAGGAGCACATGTTCTACATTTTCATCGACACCAGCCTAACAATCGTAGGAAAATGGCGGAATCAAATTAAATTTGTTGAAATAGCTTTTAAAGTTACCATGAGAACTGATAATTTGGGTTATTTTGAAATTAGTATAAAAATGAAGGCATGAATGTCTCTTGAAGGCCGCGGTGGCCTAATGGTCAAGGTTACGAACTCGTGGCCGTCCTGTCATGAATTCGAGCCTTGTACCGCTGAAGACCCACCGTAAAGGAGGAAGATGCCCGTTAACTCTGTCGGGGCTCAAATGTCCTTCCGTTGATGTGGTGTGGAAGTTAGGAGAGGGTGGGTTCCAGCTCAGTGTCGTCCTCATCACTTGACGATGGTTAAAAAGAACGAGTTCCGTCGCCAAAAGCCCCAGTGTAGCTAAATAATGCGCTGTTAATATTCACTCACTCATGGAAATCTCTTATTCATAGTTAGAAAAAATTTCTTTGTTAAATTCTTTTTATTTGACATGAGATATTCTCAGTTTTAAGAATTCACCATTCTTTCTTTCATAATGTTTTTGAAAAAGGATTTAGGAATATTAACGTCAAGTGTGTGTGTACGCCTTTGTTGGCAGCCTTGGCAAGCCAATATGGATGTTTAGTTATTCAACATTTTTAAACTAAAATTCATTAAACTGAGTTTTAAGCTGTCACTTCCAATAAAAATATATGTTGGGCTCAAAGTTCTCACGCTGGAGGAGTGCCTACTCAGGTTTTGCCCTCAACACTTGATCGCGGTTCATATTCACGAGTCTTGTCGCCAACAAACCCCATAAGGTTTAGTATAGAGCCATAATTATCAACAGACACTCCACCAATTAAAAAATACGATATATGTTACAATTGCTTTTCCCTATATTTGGTTGTATTAGTGGCCTGAAAAAGAGAAAATAAGGTATGAAATATTATTTGTAAGTATGGAAATAATTGCTAACAAATAATATAAAAAAAAATTTAAGTCAAAATTCCTACCTTCATCAACAATGAAAAATTTTATTTTAGCTACGTTTTATTAAATAGTTACAATTACTATAAATATGTATATTCATATGACCAAATCATAACATTAAGTGGTAATTGATTTTTATTAATTATCCTTAAAGTATCGTATTGTCATCCAAAACAATCGTGTATATAAAATTTCAGTATAACTGAATGCTTTAAAACGTGAGAAAAAACCTTTTCAAGTTTTAACACACAAATCACCAAAAGGGTCGCTAAGTCGCCAACGTGGCTGTATTTGTAATTTTTTAAATAATTAGTTTTAATCAATTAATTTTTATTAATTATAATTAAATTATTGTATTGTCATCCAAAATAATTATGTATATTAGATTGAGCGCTTTAAAATGTATTTTATTAACAATTGAAAAATTCTATCAAGATAAATAAATAAATACATATATAGAGAGCGTGAGTTGATAGTAGGAATTGAAAAAATACAAAACCTAAATACTCATTTAATAACAGAAAACTGTATTAGCAAAAGTGAGATAAAAACCAAAAAAAGGTATTGAAAAGTTGACAAATTACAAAAGACAAAAATCTAAACAGCAAAATATTTAATCAGATATATGCACCTGCCAAAATAGTGGCAAAAGAAAGCACACAAGGAAAAAAAGTATTAAAAAAACTTTATAAGAAAACACACATTTTAAACTTTATTTAGAAGACATGAAAACCATATAAAATTTTCAAAATAATTATTTGGAAAGTAAAGACGTAAATAATTAAAAAATAAGAAACTTACTGAATTTAAAAATTCTCAAACAATATTGTAGCGTAAATTAAATTAATATGTCTATTCGATACTTTAAAATGACAACAACTCTTGCAAGACACAATTCAAGTCTTTATTCTACGAACCGCATATTTCCTTTCCTTATATATTGTCATCGGAAGTTACAGAAATTTCCAAAACTGTAATTACAGTTAACTGTTATAAATACAAGTACAATAAATAAAAGCATGACAGGGAAAGAAAGAATTACAATTAATAAAAAATAAGCCCTAGACCCAAAAATTAAGTTTATTACACAAAGAAAATAAAAGAAATTATTCGTGGCAAGTCGCTTAAGTCCGAGCAGTAGATCGTATCCATGGCAACCAAAGTGAACCATTTTTGCGTAGGTGAAAGATAAGAGTAGAATAAGAATATGAGAAATATAAACAAATTAAAAGCATAAAGAAAAAAGTAAAATAAAAAAAAACTGACAATAGTATTTAATTTATAACGAATGCATGCATAAAAAAAGTATCGGATATTCATTATCTAAACCAGTGCTTCTCAAACTTTCTATATTTGCTACCCAATTTTAAATTATAATTTTCATCGCGCCCGCCTCCATACAATTACAATGTATTCGAATTCAATAATATAATTTGACGTAAAGCTACTTATCGAATTTAATTATAAATTATCATTATACTTGCCTTGATAATGTGTAATTTAATCTAAAATTACACATTATCAAGACAAGTATTAAATTTTATATATAATTTTATGATATGCTCATAGGGTCATTGGTAATTATTAAACTTTTTCTTAACTTAGTACTGTTAAATTAATTATGAAATACATTGTGCAGTACTGATACATTTATAAGTGTATTATATCAGTGTAAATATGTATTTTACTTTTTATTATATCGGAATGTATTTTGTGTTTTGCTTCCTTTCACACACAGTAAATTAATAATTTTTTTTTATTCTTTTGTTTTCGACTTTTCGATATACTCGCGCCTCCTTGTAAGGTTATCACGCACCCCACAGTTTGAGAAATACTGATCTAAACAATAAATAACAAATTTCTAAATATTATATAAGTATATGTGTTTTAACAATCATATATAATCTACTGTTACGGACATAATATCATAAGTACCTTTACTCAAGTATCGAAGAGCCACATCTTAAATTTTGGTGAAAATTTATGCTCATGGATATCAGTTTCATTTCTCATTTTATTGACACCCAATGCACGATAGTAAAAATTTGCTTCGGTGGTTTTATTTCAGTTTTAAAATTGATAAAGAAAACTTGCCATTAAATACAGTAACATAAAACTTTGAAATGAGTATGCACCTTGAAGTTACTAAAATCATATAAAGAACTGGAATGCTATTTAACAAGTTTTCATGAACAGAAAACATAAAGTAAATTACACAAAGTAGAAAATTGCTCTTTAAGTAGTGGCGATAAAATTGTGGAGAAAACTAACTACCCAAAACTATTTTAATTTAAAAATTAAATGCACAGTCTTAATATTAAATATAAACTCTCGTGTGTATGTGCTTTGCGGTAATAGACTCAATTTCGGAGGGAATGCACAGTACTTAAAAAGAACAGAGTCATGAAAAATGGTAAATTGTACAACGGCTAAGAGATGACTAAGTTTAAACTGACTTCTCTATAATTCTCTTCGAAATTGCTTAGAAAATTCGTTTTATACCCTTTAAGGTATTAAAAGTTTTGAAATAGTCCAGTCTGTTTTTAATGAGGAAAATGAATTCTCATTTATGTGACTTGGTATTTTAGTAAAAACACAATGGATAATTTTAAAAAATCTTTTGATTTTGCAGAACTTCAAATAAAACTTAATGTGTGTAATTATGTTATGATTCATGTAAATTATCTGAAATATTAAAACTTTTTTATAAACGACTTATATATAATTTCAACTGAATTTTATTCTGGTTTTCTTAAATTTATGCCTTGTAACTAACTTAAATTCTAGAGTTCTTACAATTTGTGATTCTTAATTCTATTCGTATTATTAGCCCCTAGTTTTTTTAAAGTGAAATTTATGAACTTATATTTTGTTTTCATAGATTAATGTGTACTTGAAAAAAATCCACACTTTCTTAGATTTAAAGGTAAATATGCCTCTTCTTCTTACATATTCTTTTATCAGTTCAAGAAACCAACGGAAACATACTTAAGGTGACTGTGTAACGTCCCGGTGGACGCTGGTGTAAAGAAGCTCAAATAAAGGTCAGCCATAGTAATTCAAACACACTTTTATTATTTGTTTAACTTAATAACACTAGACAACATAAGGGGGAGAATGTATTTAAAACATTAAACCCGAGGAGTAAAAATTTTTGATTAATTTAAATATCATAAAAATGAACCCACTTATCTTAAGATGGGAATGCTCATAACTCCAATATTCGGATTATCTTTGGATATCCGAATAGTGAATAAACTATACGAACTCCAGTCGTTATCTTATTCACGCTTCTATATCCACTTTCAACCATCTCCGCCTAGTCTACTTCAAACACTTAAACAGAAGCTCTAATTTGCAAAAATCCCGTCTACTTCACACAGAGAGTTTTGCAAATGAAATCACAGTTAAAAAGATTAATTTTACCCCAGAGTTTTATTAATAGAATAGCAGATAGACCCATTACAACTGAATACGATTGGATTCAAGATTACACAAAAGCGTATAAATGAATTGGGTTTTTTTTGTGGAGAATTAGTATCATATATATTACAATGTACATATAAATTTTTTGAGAATATTAATATTATTATAAATTATTTAAAGACAATTTTTTGGAAAATATAAGAAAGAAGTATATATCTTAAAAATATTCACTTTTTGTGAAAAATGCTTCTATAATTGTATTATTATACCTATATACCAGTGTTTCTCAAACTGTGGGGCGCGCCCCCCTGGGGGCGCGCTATAACCTTACAAGGGGGGCGCGAGCATATCGAAAATAAAAGATTTAAAAAATAATTAATTTACTGGAATGAATTAAATCAAAATACTTTCAGACATAATAAAAAATGCACTTTTACTCATATAATTTATAGGCGATATTAAGTCATCTCTCTCTCAAAAATAAAAACTTCTGCACTACCTAATTAGCTATCTTTGATCCGATAACCAAATAAAAAATCTTTTATATGATTTGCTATAATCCCATGATGAGAGATTTTTTTATTAAGTTTTCTTTTTAAATTTAACATACTACTCTTTCAGAGAAAAAACAAATCCCAGACCCAGAATCGAAAAAATTTAGGAACATAGAAAATTCATCACTGTGATTATTTTTGAAATACTGCACATTATAGCTGTAATCTGTTTTTGCTGATAATCTGTTTGACCTTCTAAGTTATTGGTACAGTTAATTATGACCCCTCTCTTATGTGTTTGTTTCTCATTCAAGGAAGTTGTAAGTAATGTATTTCTCTGTTGCGCTCTTTTCCATGCAAAAGAGTTTTATGATATTTGGAAAACCACGGAGAGCACTTTGAAGGATTACTTGGCCAAGACTTATTTTTATGAGTATT
>BMAV01003570.1:0-10049 GCA_019973955.1 Trichonephila inaurata madagascariensis
CAAAAAAAAAAAATTTGTTTTAATTGGGGGAAATATAAGAGCAACAAAAAAAAAATAAAAAAAAAAAAATATTTAATTTAAAGACAATTAAATATGGTTCACAAATAAACTAATAAGATCGTTTTGCTAATGGATGTGTTAAAAATGTAAAAATGTTTTTTTTGAAAAAATTCCCGTTTTTAACCCGGGTCACTGCGCCTGTTTTTGCTACCTTCGTTACCCCGGGGTGTAGAGAACCCCCCAAATTTTTTCACGTGTTTTAATTATAAAAATAAAATTAAGTCATTATGATACTTTTTAAAAATACAAGATGTGTTTTTTTTTATACAAAAAAAAATTTTTTAATTTATTGCAACAAATGTGACTAACTTTAATTTAAACTCTAAACATAAAAATTTTTTCTTTTAAAAACCCCAAATAATTTTATTTTTTTTTCATAAACCAGTAAAACATAGGTATTAAATATACTTGATAATTAATGAGATTTTAAATTTAGAAAAGTATAGAAAAAAATTTTTTTAATCATTTTCCAAACTTTCAGAGCAGACTGTATACAAATGCTCAATTTCCCGCGGGAGTTCTCAGCCCTCAGAAAAACCAGGTCATTACTTTCCCAAACGTTCCAAAAAGGGGGATTGCATCACGCCTGAAAGTTCAATGACCTCAAATGTGCAGCTACAGAAAAAATCGTGGTTCTGCACGTTTTTTTTTAAAATCTTGGTTTTTTCTTGTTGGGGGGGTGTACAGAATACCCCGCGCAGTGATCGGGGGTTAAATACGTATATGTATTGTAAATGAAAAGTTATATATTTATTATGACTAAATTTTAGCTATGCTGTTTAAACGATGATTTATTAAAAAGAATGAAAAAGGTTAAGGAAACTTACTTATATTTTTTTTACTATAGATAATCTATTTGCAAATCAATTCAGAAGAATAACAAACCCCGCCCCAATTGAAAATAACTGAATAAAAGTTAGATTGTTTAATAAAATATTCTACGTTTTCACGCAATTAAATCTAAGCTTTTTCAGACTCAAAAAAAAATACTACTAAATTTGATGTTTCTAAATTTGACTTCCCATTCGGTTTTAAAAAATCTGAAAAATTTCTCTTATTAAATTCATAAAAATCCTTTAGTTGTGTAAAAAAGGGAAATTTTCGAGAAAAGATTTAAACTTCTCATCTAACGAGAGAAAATTAAAAATAATTAGCTTTAGAAGAGCTTTCATATACTTTTTAAAACATTTTCAAATTGTTAAAGCAATGTAACTTTTAGTACCCAAGAATTAAAAACAAACTGATTTGGGTTATAAGTAATCTTTATAAACAAACGTAAGGAACGGTGTTAAAGTAAGTAGATATAAATTCATTAAAATGTTCTTTAAGTTAAGATAAGTAACTTCTGCATTTCATTCGTGTGTATTTTAAACAAGAGTAAAGTTGTTTACTACTGAGTTACAAAATGATTATGTGTGTGTGTGTGTGTCTGCAAAGTCTTACATTAAAGCCACTTAATTAAATCAGGCAAAAAGAAAACTAAAAATGCAACGCTTAAGGGGAAAAGTAACTAAAATTGAAAAAAATGGAAAACTTTTAACGGTTCAGCTTTTCAAAAAACTAATTTGTTTTTAAAAACCCTTTAAATATTATTTTGAAATATAATATGTGACTTTTTCTCCCACAAATGTAAAAAGGGTTTTCTTTTTATTTAAATTCAGAATATTTTTCACACATCAAGGTTTCGTTATACTAAAAAAAAGTGGGGAATTTGAAGATATAAATTAAATAAAATAAGTTCTTTTTTACAGTAAATTACATTTAAGGAACATTAAAACAACTATAATGCTTATTAGCATTTGAAATACTTTTTACTTGGATTTGAAGAAACTTTCATATTATGAATGAATTTTTTGTTTCTTCTTTTTATTAGTTTTAAAATAAATTTCTTCAATAAAAAGTGTTATTTAAAAAGGTAAATCACTCAGATTTTTATTTGCTGTAAGAAACTTAAAATAAACTAATTATGCATTTATACACTTGCTAGAAAAAGTATACGTTCACCCATAAGGAATCAATCATACAACAAAGGTAAAATTTAATACAAATATAATTTTTTTAACAGAATTTCATGAACTTGTTTACTATTATTTAAATATTGAACATGCAAGAATTCGTTGATTTTAAATTAAAACTACTTAAGATACCGGGAGTTTTGTATTAGCTGTCCTAAGTCAGCAATATGTATAATACTGCAGCATCCATTTTATAATTTTTAATCTCGGTTACTCATATGTCCTTTACTGTGTGATTTTCCCTACTGTCTATTTTTTTTCGAATATGATTGTTGGGTGTTATCTCTTGTTTGAGAGAATAAGCCTATAAAATTAATATATATATATATATATTCCCCAAATACAATTGTAGCCAGATTCTTCTTAACAAAGAAAACATGTTTTTCAGATTTAAACTGTGTAGGGCTAATGGTTCAGAAAGGAAATCTTAAATATAAATCTCTCGTATCCCAGATAGGCCCCCTCAAGTGTGAGTTTACTCAAAAACAATCATAATTGAATTTCTACTCAACAAAGTAAATGCGCTTGTAAAATTTCTCTCTCTCTCTCAAATCTTAAAAACTACACTTCTGTTTGTTTGTAAAAATTGAATAAAATGAAATAATCATCAGAATTAAATGAACTTTGCAGCAAATTTCAATTACAGGATGTTGGCTGTTACGTAAAATAGTAAAGTTTCAGAGCCACCGCGCATGCGTGGTATGCGCAGAGCCCTCTGAATAGATGCTGAAATCGTATAAATAGAGGGCTGTAGCGGAACTTTGAAAATAGTTAATGATTATTTGTTAGTGGCAAACGCGTTTAGTGAGATCTAAGTATGTCCCCTTGCCGAAATAATGAGAAATTCCAACAACTTACGTAGTTTGAACGGGGAGAATAATCGGCCTTCGGGAAGCAGGATTTCGGGAGCAAGACACTGATACTTAGTAATAATATATAATGATAAAATTTAATAGACTACTTACTAGAAAAGGCTTAAAATCGTCGTAAGAAAAACTAGACGATAAAAATTATATCGTGAATACAGCTTCAATTTAACGTTTTCCGGCAATACAGATACAGTATTAGCAGTACCGCTTAAAAGTAAAATTAGTACATTAAGATAAAGAAAAGGAAGTCTCTAAATATATTTTTAAAACCTTAGGTATTGATGCAATTTATTGAAAATATAAGAACTTCCTAACATATACAGTGATACAAATCTAAAATAAAAAGTTTTGTTAATTTTATTAAATATGCATCACCATCTTTAGAGTAAGTGTATAGTTAAATGAGAGAAAAAAAATGCAAATATTATTATATTTTGCCATTTCACTGAAAGCCATTTGAAATATAATTCTAAAGAAATTTAGCAGGGTATCTATGTTCAATACAATGCTAATAAAGTTAATGTAACTTTCTTTTAATACTAAATCTATGAGAGTTTTAAATTTATGGAAATTAATAGTAAGATTATAATTACTGTCATTTTTCTAAAATTACCATAATGATATCATTGGTATTAATCGAACTGAATAATTCTTCAAAATCAAAAACTATGAACTTAATAAATATCTTCATTTTCAAAAATATTTATTATATATATATTATTATTAAACATAGCTTTATTATTTTGCTTGTTGATGAAGTTTTGTAGAATATTATGTGGTATTTTTTACCTGAAGTAGTGATATATGTTATGAAACCATTTGTTATACAGAACGAAATTTAACAGGATTTTTGTGGATTTTAGGTGTTAAAAATATATATGGAAATTTAATCTTTGGAATACAAATACCCAATTTTTTATACATAGTAATAATACGATTGCTATTCTGTCTATGTGTGATGTCATATTTTTTAAAAGATTCATTCATCAAAAAGTGTTCGTTTAGCATATTATAAAAATATTTACAAATTATAGCGTAATTATCAACCCATTTGTTAATGTAAGCCATAATAAAATTCTTGATGTATATAAATAAATTGAAAAGCAAATGGTGTTCAATTTGTTTGCTTAATATGAATAGTAGTAAGTAATTATTTTTTTAAAAAGCTCGTCCAATTTTTATTGTTTAATCCATACGTATAGTTTTACTAAAAAAGGATGATTGTTTTTGTTTAAACTGTTTTTTTTTTCGTTTATTAATTGAAATATGAAATTTTTAAATAAATATTTAAATGTCGCTTTAAAGGGCCAATTTATCATTTTCGAGCGATTCCGAAAATGTTGACAGTATAATCTCATTAACATCTTATTTTAAAGGAAACCTCATCTATTTCTCATTATATTATATGAAACTGCTTAACATAAGAAAAAGGACGAGCTCGAACTTGTAGATGATAAAATTAAAGATTCGTATGTCAAGTTTTCAATCTTTTAGAGAGCTCGATTGTATTTCTACTCTTAAAAATGTATTCTTCTAACGCACTTTATGATTGTCATTTGTGACTAAAATCAATGATATAAATTCCTTTATTTAGACATAAATTCAATAACTTAAAATTTTAACTTAGTAACATTTATTTTATCTCATAAAAGATTAAGAAACTGAGAAAATTCTTAGTAATATGAATAATTCCGTGTTTTGTTTTAAATGAGAGATATTATCACACATATCACAGACATGAACTTAGGAAACGGGATGTTCGAGATAAAATATTTGCTCGAATTATTTCTGTTTTGTAGTGTTTATCATCGAATTTTCAGACAGAAATTTGTTTTACTCACTTCTGTTATTGAATATAATAATACTCTTTCACTGTTGGTAAGGCATTTTTTTAGATTAACTTTATTTTAATAAATATTGTGACAAGAAAACTATAACCTATTTTCACCACTTAAAAGGAGATAGATATATTTGAGGAAAAAAATCTATCAATCCTTGGTGTAAGCAGTAGAATATAACTAACTGAAAAGTTAGAAAAATAGCGAAAAAAAAAGGAAAAAAAAAGCGAAGAATAATTTTTATCGGATAAAAGTTCAGAAAAATATATAGTTCAAGCTCAAAAAAGAATAATATAGAATTCCTATTGGGATAAGTTTTGAGAAGGTGCAAAAAGCAAAATCTTTCCGAGGTAAAACATGAATCCTTTACAAATAAAAGTTTAAAAAAATAATTTTTTCAATATTTTTACGTGCATTGTTATCTATTTTATTTCTTTCTTTACTTCAGCTGTGAAGGAGCTAATGGTCTTGTTGACCTCTGGCCTCTTAGATATGATTATATTCTTCCTGAAAACATATTGTGTTCGGTGAAAGTATTGCAAATATATTTTTTAAAAGAATATCTTTCTTTGAAACAACTTCTCATAAAAAATATACAGTGATAGTTACTAATTCAAAGAATTCACATAAAACATTAAACCAGTGATTCAAACTTTGCTTAAAATGAAGAAGTTAACGATTACAAAATAATGCTTGATCTGATATAGCATAGTATTTTGAGGAACTACAAATAATTTATCACCTGTGAACTTATATTCAAGAAATGCAACGTAGTTTCAAGTTGTATTCCATTACATCTATCTAAATTGTAGTGAACACATTGAAATTTTTATTTTTTGTGTAGCGTAATGGTATTTTTCCCCAAAAAGTTTAAAATTATTCATGTGCAACACTTTGAATACACTTTTTGGAAAAACTTAAGCAACAGGTGGGTTTATTCCAAACTTCACAAAAATCATCTGAGAAATGAAATTCTGAAATAGGGGAAGTTTATGTCGAAGGATACGGACGGGGAAAAGAATACAAGGGTACGGTATAGAATAAAAACAAAAACAAAATTGAACCAAATGTGATCATGATTGTCATCCAAAAAGAACAAAAAAGATGTTCCAATATGGTATATCCCCTCCTTACTACTGGTTGTTTTGCACCGCTCCGCATACCGAACCAGCTGGTTTTCATTTTTTGAGGAGGAGTGCCCATTTCTGAATAAACATCTGTTTGGTTGGGTTGTACCGGATGATGGGGTGTGGCAATAGCTCCCAAAGCATCCACACATGTTCGATGGGTTTTAAAACTGGGGGGGCAAGCTGGCCAATCCATTCGGATATCTTCCTTTCAGACCCTCAACAGCAAGAGGCATGTGGCCGGGGGCATTGTCATCCAAAAGAGGAAGTCTGGGGCCAAAGGACCCCGGAAAGATGCAGATGGAGAAGAAGTACCTCCTCACAATAGCGATCCCCGGTTACAGACCCTCTGTCGAAAATGGGAAGCTCAGTTCCGCCGCTCAGAATAATGCCAACCAGACACAGAACTCCAGGACCACCGTAACGATGTCTTTCCTTGATGTTACTGGGATAAAACCGGGTCCCGATCTCTCTCCAAATTAAAACGCGTTGAGAATCGCTTCTGGTACTGAACCGACTCTCATCCGTAAAGAGAACACGACTCCATTGATCAGTTGTCCAGTTTTTGTGCTCTCTGTCCCACTGTAAACGGTGGCTTCGGTGGCCATCTTTCAACGGGAGGCAGCGTTCAGGACGGCGGGTGAACAGGCCCCCTTTGTGAAGGCGTCTGGCCACAGTAAACCGCTACACTTGTCGACCTGTTGCTGTACAGAGTTTCTGAGAAATGGTGCTTGCTGACTGCTGTCGAACTTTTTTCGCCTGCAGGATGATATATCGGTCATCCCCTGCAGTTGTCTTCCTCGGGCGGCCACACCAACCTTTCTAACAGCTGTACCTGTGGTTTGGAACGCATTCCAAGCGCGCGAAACGACACTTTTGTTGATTCCGAACTCTGCAGCTACACTGGTGACAGTACGCCCCTCCTCCAGCGTTCCGATCATTTTTCCACGTGTGAAGTCGTCCAGGTGATTTCTTCTAGCCATATTTCACGAACTGACTCACTGGCACTTGCAGAGAATATGGTTAATTGCGTCTCCGACCTTCATTTCATTCTACTGTTGAGCAGCGCGCGCCGACATTACGCGTTTTGCGTACGCTCACATCGCTTCTGACGTTTTGTTCCTGATATTTGCATACGCATGACGTTTCTACTGACTTACGTGTTCCCTCTACTGATCTCCAGACCTCCTTTTCTGCAATTTCATGGCTATCTGCTAAATTTTTACATTGTTGCTTAAGTTTTGCACACCAGTGTATGTACGTGTGTAGATATATAAAAAACATGTTATTTTTCTATTCTTTATTACATTAATAAGTTAAATGTTCTTTTGTAAATTTTTATTTAAGTCCAGAAGTCTATCAAGTTATATTTAAAGTAACCAGCTGAGTTCCTAGAACATTAGTTCCTATCCTGAACATTACTATGATTAAATAAAGTATTTAAGAGATATGTAACTTGAAAAAATGGTGTAATTATAGCCATTAGAGTAAATATATTGAAATAGTCCTAATTATAACATGTCCCTCTATTTTAATAAATTATTTCTGGTTGAGAAATATTTCAGTAACAATATTCATATTTAAAGCAGTGCAAAAGTTTCAAGTTTAAACAAAATTTAAGCAATTAGTCCACAAATACACATTTTGTTTGCATTAAAATGTAAATCTGGAGATGATTTATCTTCAAAGTCTCTTAAAAATCTATGCAATACATTTCATACAATGAAGTTGGTCAATTGATCATTTGAAATTGAAATTAGTACATATTAAAGTATCCATGTCTCTGAATATTCATAAAGTTAAGACATACAAAGTTATTGCTCTTTATGCTTGAAAAAAATATTTTGAGAGTCTGAGACATTTGAGCTATAACATCGAATAAAGGCATTTATAATCAGATAAAGTGGTCGTGGTAGTTAAGTGGTCAAGATAACGGACTCATGGTTGGCATGTCATGAGTTAGAGCCAGCTACCAATGAAGACCCGCCGTGTAGAGCAGTGATGCATATTAAATTTGTCGAGAGCTCAAACATTCTCCTATGAGTGTGTTGCGGTAGTTTGGAGAGGGAGTGACAACACTCAGGTTTCGGTTCTATTGACTTGACCACAACTCAAATTTACGAGGTCCGTCACCAAAAGCCCTTGAGTGGCTGAACAATGCGACTGTAATATCCACTCACTCATTTATAATTCAATAAAAAAATTCAATTTTATAACATATTTATACTGGAAATTAAAAATGAATCTTGAGATTGATTGAGCTACTTTCAACATCATCCAGTGCTGTCGTAAAGAAAATTTAAATACACTATTAGCCACACAAAATGTAACATCCTGAAGGAAGGCGTGTTGCATTACCGGCGAAGCATTAGTATTATAGCACAAACGCACTTCACAGGTGATCATAGCGCCATCATAAGCGCTATGTAAATGGAGAACAGATTGGCAAGTTTGAGTACGGCAATTGTTTTTTCAAGAGTTGAGTAAGTTGTTTACTCATGCCTCGATGAAGGACTAAGTTTCTGAATTCGACCGAGGAAGGATAGTCACCTATAGGGATAGCGGATTATTCTTCAGAGAAATCGGTCAACGTGTTAAGCAAGTGCTTCTCAAACTTTCAATATTTCCGACCCAATATTCAATCATAATTTTCATCGCGCCCTCCTCCGTACAGTAATAATATATTGAATACTATATCTTCACGCTCCAGCTACAATGTGACTTTGACCTTTTAAGAGTCACTATCGTATATAAACGTCTCACTCAGCCAAGCCTGGACGTATATGTACGTCTTTCCAAACTACTATCCATTAAATTATACCGAAAGCTTTGAAATGTAATAAAAGGACCTTAACAGTGTTTGCGCGAAAGATTTACTTATTTCAGAGAAAACTTTATTTACTTATTCATTTTCATTCATCCCACCAATAAATCACATACAAGCCCCTACGTCGAAACAGTGGCATTAGGAAGCGAATCCCGTAACTTTTATTTGGCAGTTTCGTGATTAATTATAAACCGTACAAATTATCAAGATAAGTGCTGATTTTTGTATATATTTTATACATGACAAGCCTATGGGGTTATTGGTAATTATTAAACTTGTTCTTGACTTAGTATTGTTAAATTAATTATCAAATACGTTGCGTATACATCTCATACATTTACGATAAGTATATTATATGAGTAAAATTTTTTATTTTTATATTTTATTATGTTAGAATGTATTTTGTTTGTTTACTTCAATTATTAAATAATTTTTGCTTAAATTATCTTTTGTTTTCGACATTTCCATATGCTTGTGCCCCCCTTACTGGGTTATCACGGCCCTCAAGGGGGCGTGCACCACAGTTTGGGAAACGCCGTGTTAAAAGAAACCAAGTAACTGTGTTGCGAATCTGTCATCGCTGAATGCAGGCGGAAACGACGGAACGAAAGGGCCTATCACACCTACATCATTACATCACCGCTAGTGATGACAGGCAGATTTTACGCATAAAGTAGATGGATCGCGCAGCCACATCACGGACCATAGCATAGCAGATTCAGTCTGTTAAGCATCATTATCTGACCGCTGGTACCATCCAACGCCGTTTGCAGCTGAGTGGCAAGTCCGCATAGCACCCATTGCTTCATTTATCCTTGACTGGAAACCACAGGCGTCAGCGCCCCCAATGGTGCGATGAACGGCGGACATGGACAACGGAATGGAATGGTCGGATTCGAGTTTGAAGACACCTTGGTGAGAGGCTACTGATCTGCTTCATTATGCATCGCCTCACTGGTCCTGCTTTTGTTATCATAGTTTGGGTTGGTAATGGATTTCATTGCACACATTTTTAGTAAGCATTGCTGGTATGCTGAACAACTAGAACTACATCTCTGAGGTGTTGAAGCCCGTGGTCCTTTTATAAATTCAGCGCTTGCCATCAGCCATATCCCAACAAAATAGTGCACAATCACGCATGGTACGTAATGTTTAAGAGTTCTTCTTTACCTAAAATTGAGTTGAGACATCGGCCAGCTTGTTCTGCCGATCTATTGTTAATTGAAAAGGTGTGGTCCAAGCTTGCACAACGACTGCCCTGGGATACATCACCCGCTGATACACCAGATAAACTTTGGCAATGTTGAACCCAA
>BMAV01003571.1:0-33348 GCA_019973955.1 Trichonephila inaurata madagascariensis
TTACAGTGGGTACGGATAGTTAATGTTTTTTACATTTTTTATTAATGTTTCGATACTAATATTGTTACCTGTTTCGGTGGCGCTCACTGTTGAAAGTGACGAATCATGTGGTAAATCTTTTCGAATATTAGCTAGCTCTAATTGCTTCTCTAACTGCGCTAACTTAACTTTTTCTAACTCTAAATTTTTTTCACTTTCTGACTGCTTTTGCGCTAATTTTATTTTTTCTAACTCTAAATTTTTTTCACTTTCTGACTGCTTTTGCGCTAATTTTATTTTTTCTAACTCTAAATTTGTTTCCCTCGAAGATTTTTTAATTCTCGTTTCTTCAACAGCATAGTCAATAATATTTTTAACTAATTCTGTTTCCTTTTTATACACTTCACTACTTTCAATTAAAATTTTCAAATCAAGAACTTTTGCATTATCTGGCATAATTAGTTTTAATTCCTCAGCGACAAGTTTTAACTCGTCTTTCTTCAAATTAGCAATTAAAGACAATGAAAATTCTCACAAAAATTCAAAGAATTCAAAGAACATTGCTCTCACCTACCTCACATAACCGGTCGCCGCACTTGGCTTCTTGCTTCGTAATACGAATACACATTAGTTTCACTCAGCCATTTAATCCAATAGCTAATTTCTAAGCTCCGGTTGCGATCGGACCAAATGTTGGATCAACTTCAACACTTAAGCAGTTGACTCCAAAGTCTCTAGCACAATAACCAATTTTATGGTGCTAACACTGTCCATATTTATGGTTCTCTTTTAGTCGATAGCTTAATTACTCCTTCATTATTCTCATGACACAATCACGACACAGTTTCTAGTGGACTGGCTTTATTTTTTACTCACAACACTTTTTACATTCATATCAGAATTACTGGGCATGCGCAGTTGGGCTGGCGCAAACACAGTTCACATATTCTTATTTGAAGACACAACAATACACTCCTAATTCTCTTAATTACACAGATGGCGTTTCGCACGCCGAGAACTGACAATATATATATACTATACAGTGCAAAATGTATTTTTTTCGTAGTAAATAAAGAGTTTTGAGTTGTTAGTACTTAGTTTTATTATTTTCCCAATAATCTCAAATACGGCACGTCTGTATTTCATTAAAAACATATCTTTCGAAAAAATGGCACGTTGATCCATAGGGGTTCGACACCCCTGGTCTACAGGAATACAAATATAAACAAAGAAGACTACTAGCATCCTCTGCATCTGCGGGTCTCAACAATTGTTTCATTTAAACCTTTGGTAGCTTTGGCAGTTGGACCTATGTGACTAAATTTTGCTTTTATTTCTAAATATTATTAGATTATGTGTGTGAAAAATATTTTTAAAAATGACTTTTTTTGTTACTATAAGTCCACACCAAGACAAAATTTATAAAGAGGATGAAGGGAATTAACATTGGAGTTAAACATTTAACAGAGTCCATGCATTTCTCTTTTCTAATGCAATGGTGGGATTATGAATTTGAATATTTTTGAGGAGAGGGGAAGGCATCTTTGCCATCCGCTAACAACTTTATGGTCACTCATCCAGGACAAACTATCATAGACAAAAATATCGGTCAGCGTTTGAGCACCGCTTACTTCAGAGCAGCTACAGTTGGAAATGCCGTTAAAGGTTTTAAAAAAATGTGCAATTGCGACTCATAATCCTCTTGTGTTTAGCGAACATGACTTTTTTGCTTCAAAAGCTACTGGCCATGATGTTGTGGGCGATGAAACTGAGAATAATAGTGCTAATCCTCAGACCCTGGTAGTAGAAAACCAACATATAAATCATCCAGAAGAACCTGAACTTATGGCAAATGCTGATTACGATGCACTAAAGAAGCCTGTTAGGGTTTTTTATTTCAAACCATTGCCTAAAGCAACACAATGTGAGAAAAAAAAAAGAAAAAGCAAAAAAGGGTGCTCAAGCATTCTTACAAGGACACCCATGAAATAAATGTTAGAACAAAGGGAAAAGCAGAACAGGAAACTTTAAGAAAACAGAGAAGAGAAGCCCGTGAAGCTAAAAAGGGAGTAAAAATACAAACTAAGTTCCTGTAGGCCTCTATAAAATCCAAGTCTATAAAATAAAAAGCCAAACAGTCCAGTTGCATCAACTTCAAAGGATGGTGTTGTAACATGTCTTGCTTGTGAAGAGGAATATTGTGACCCTCCAACAGAAGAATGGATCCAGTGCTGTGAACACCAAGAGTGGTGGCATGAGGAATGTTCCAATTATGAAAACAGCATTTTTATTTGTGACTATTGTTAGCTGCACAACTAAACACTTCAACATTACGTTACAATGCATTATGCTTAGTTTGATACTTTGTACGATGTAAAAACACAGTTATCATTTGTTAAACCATGTAACATATTCAAAAGATAAAATCTGTTCAACCTTTCTCAGTTCTGTCATCTGGCCCAGTACTGGGGCAAGATGACAGTTTGTTAAGGTTCTAAAAAATAAAATTATCCTTTTTTTTTTTTTTTTTTTTGAAAAATTAAATGGTAATGTATTTAATACTACAAAGGACTACTCTAAAACTTCATGTAAAAATAATTTTTTTATCCTTAATAATAAATTAATAAACAACAAAATCTGTTAACATCGTCATCTTGCCCCGATCTCCTCTATATATATGTTCTCATATAAGGAAAATAATATGAATCTTTCTTTCTTAAATATGTTTTCTTTTTACCGAGATGTCCAGACGTTGGATTGTCATGGAACTCGCGCATAACATCTCTCCGAAGAGATTGCGGAATATACACTCTCAGAGTTCTTTAAAAGTGGAAAAATACTTAGCGTAGAATAATAACTTATCAAATAACCAAAAATCCTGGAACCAATTCTCTCAGACAGCCACGTTGACTGAACTATCCTTGGGATTTTATAAAGTTTTATAAATATGACCTAATTTGGGATCATTTCTATGCTCTTCAATTAGTTGTTCCCTAGATGACAACACTAACGATCGAATAACTGCACAAGATATCTTAGATTCAGCTTTGCTTTCAACCGGGTTTCTCGACAACAAATCCGTCACCACATTCTGAGTTCCTGGGCTATGTTCCCATTCCACATTGAACTCTTCTAACTTAAGGGTCTACCTTACCATCCTGCTGGACAAATTTTTTTCCATTCGTTAATTTTGTTAGAGCTGCGTGATCTATTGTAACTTTCACCAGCAGGGCCTCTCAGGGGGTTCACATTCTTTAGGTGGGTACGGGAGTCACAATCCCGAGGTACCCTAGTGATCTTTTCCTTTTCCCAAGGGGTTTACTATCTTTAGTAAACACGGGTGTCACGCCCCCAGGGTACCCCAGTGATCCTTCTCTATTTTCGACCCTCCATCTTGTCATCCAATTTCTCCTTTTCTTCTTTTCCCGTCCAGACCACAGACCTATGAATGTTTGGCGCAGTGTAGCCAAAACTGGCTCTTGCGCCATAAAACGCCAAACTCAACTCAACTCAACTCACCAGCAGTGGTCCAAAATAGGTGTAAAACTTATTTAACGCCCAAATGACCGTCAAACACTCGCTTTCCGTAACCGTATAATTCCTTTCCGCCCTATTCAAAGTTCTAGACACGAATACAATAGGTCTCTGTTGCTGCGTCAATACTGCGCCAATTCCTACCACCCTCCATCTGTAAGCAACTCAAATTGATTTTCGAAATCTGGTAGTTTCAAAACTGGTGCTTCTGTTACTGCCTTTTTTATTCGTTCGAAGGCTGCAAGTGCTTCGACTGACCATACAAATTTAGCCTTTTTCCTTTTCAACGCGTACAGTGGTTAGTATTGTTCTGCGTAATCCTTAATAAACTTCTGATGCGACCATGTCATTCCAAGAAATTTGCTATCTCTCGAGCATTCTTCAGAGGTTAAAGCATAAAACATTAAAAATATAATCTTAATTTATATATAAAATATAAATTAACTCACACACCTAGATTTAAATTATATTCTTTTTTCAAAAGAATTAAGAAATATGTCAACTTATCAAATATCTTCTTAAATGTATCCTTTAAGAATAACTTTCTCTATATAATATAATATTAAGACATATATATATGTGCATGTATTAATATTATATTAATATAACATTTATAAGCAATTCTCCCCGACAAACACACATACACTCATTATAATATATTGAGATCAAATATAACCAACTGGATATCATATTTTAATTGCATACTTATGCCAGTAGTTAAATGTGAATGACTTGAAAGAATAAAGAGCCACAAAAAAATGAAAATAAATTAATCTTATTTATTTACTGAACCGAGAGCAGGAACTTCGAGCTTCTCTATACGGCCGTTATGCGTCCAATCATCGCCTATGCTTGTCCAGTCTGGGGCTATGCTGCAGACAGCAATATTAAAATTTTAGATACTGTGCAAAACTGCTATATTCGCATGATTACTAAAGCCACTAGATATATTAGAAATGATGATATCTGGAAAGCTCTCAAAATTAATAGTTTCAAAGAGCACATCCAGAAAGTTGCAATAAAATTCTTTAATTCCATCCCTCATACAAACAATAGTATCATGTTAAATTTAATTCCCTATGATGCTAGTATAAAAACTAAAAGGCCAAGGAGAATTCTCTTTGATTTTTATAACCCTCCACAGCAACATTTTTTCATGCAATATCTTTATTGCATACCTGCTAAATTTTAAATTCTCCCTTTTATTTTCTTTATAATTTTTCATATTTTTCTCACTTGGCTTTAAATTCTATCTCCCAACTGGACAAGCATGTCGCATTTCTCCACTTTGTAACTTTTTGAACCTCTTGGGCAGCCATTATCCTCACCGCTCAGTATCCTATCAGAGAGCAGCCGTGTAGGGCAGCGATGCACGTTAAATCTGTCGAGAGCTGAAACGTCCTCCCGTTGGTGTGGTGTGGTAGTTAGGAGAGGGGGTGCCAGCTCAGGTGTCGTCCACGTCACTTGACCATGGTTCAAAATTACGTGGTCCGTCGCCAAAAGCCCTCGAGTAGCTGAACAGTGCGACGTTAATATTCAATCAATCAATCAACCTATCAGAGAGCAGCCATCTAACTCTCTCCCAAGGAAAAATCACAGCTTCCAGAACATCAGAAAGAAGCCAAGATAAGCCACACCTCCCGGACCAGTCCTCTCAACCAATACTCACGAAGTATTTCGCACAAAGAAAAACTCCACTATCGTCGCTTCCCCATCAGAGACTCTCAGATATGGGATGGAGGGCTGATTTTAGCCCATATGCCCCAAAACACATCGTCAAACAGGAATTTCCAGTCAAAAATTAGTTATTTTGATTACAATAAGTAAGGTCAAAATCTGTATTGATGGATGTAATTTCTTGTGAATTTAAAAGTAATCCTATAACATTGTTTACTTCTTCAGCAGTTGGATTTTTGAGTGTACCACCAGTGCATCTTTTTCTTCGAGTTGAGGTTGTTTTTCAGGTTGTTTTTTTTTTTCAATCTTCTTTCTTATATTTATAGTTAAGGATTCCATCATCCAGGGCTGGCACTAGGAATGGGCAGGCTGGGCCCCTGCCCGGGCGGCAAGCTTAGGAGGCGGCAAATGTGTTTTAAAATTAACTAGTTTATGAAGAAAATAAGCCAAGATTCCTTTAAATCTTATGAAAAATTAATATTTTCAATTTTAATTATATATATATATATATATATATATATATATATTATTATTATTAATATATTTATGTTTACGAACTTATAAGTATTTTAAAAGTCAAAATATTTGAAATTCAAGGACACAAATTCACTGAAAATTCAAAATTTTCGATCGCTAGACTGTGAGCAATTCGGACTCGCGTGTCTGAGCTCCCAGATTTTTTCGATTCATTAGACAGAGAGAGCACGTTAAGTCCTTTGCAGCCCTTTTCAGGGCTATTTGGTCAAGGGGGTTGCCTCTAAGAGAACGATGATCAGCGATTAAGATTCCGTTATGGATATGAATTCCAAAAAGTCTGGACACTCCTTTAAATCACGATCTTCCCGTTCCGGAACCTCAACATGTATGACTTCGACAACTGAATGCCAGACTCTGAAGAATGTTATGGAAAAGATATGTGTTGCCGAAAAAGCCATTCAGCATTATGAAAACCAAGTAAAGAATCCAATACCAGGAGGAGACCAAATGACGGAATCAAGACTTTGCTGAAAAGGAAGAGACAAGAAAGGGAAACTTTGGTAAGAGAGCTCCAAATTTTACCTCCCATGTACTGACTCCGACTGCCCCGATCATTTTTCTGCCCTGGCAGAATCTACTAGCTCTAGGAAAAATTCTCAATGTGAGAAAATTAAAAGTAACATTAAAAAAGAGCAAAGCTCAAAAATGTAAAGAATGCAAAGATATAATCAGGATGACTTTGTCTTCCCTAAAGAAACCATTAGACCTAGTATTCCTATTAAAACCCCTGAACCTGTTTTAACTCAAAATAACTTTGAAAATCTAGAACAAGATGTAGAGCCCCCTCTTGATACCGAAAATAATGCTGAAAATGAAAATGAAATTAACACTCCTAAACCAAAGCCTCCCTCCCCTATCATGCTTAAAATTAAAAAGAATTACCGCGAACAACTTAAAATACTTAATTAAAATTTCCCAGAAATTACTAGTAAAAACTCAGGAGACACTATATAAGAATTTTTACGAATGACCTTGAAGAATTTAGATGTGTAATGGACTTCTTAGAATTAAATAAAGACTTTGAATTTTATGCAATTCCCCCAAAAGAAATAAAACCAATAAAAGTTGTTCTAAAAGGACTGCCCGGATGCACTAAACCTTCAGAAGTTCAATTTGATTTAGAACTTGGTTACACTGTTACCAGTTGTAACCAACTCATTTCCAAAGTAAATAAAAACCCTTTACCATTTTTCCTAGTAACACTGCCAAGAAATAACCTTAATTTGCCAATTTTCGATCTTACCCGTTTAGGATATATGCAAATCAGAGTTGAGGGGTACCTCATTAGAGGTATAACTCAATGCTTCAGATGCAATAATTTCTATCACACCGCAGCGAATTGTCATATCAAACCACGATGTTTAAAGTACGGAGAGAAGAGCACCTAACCAAAGACTGCAAAATTAAAGAAAGGCAGGAGAATCCCTTCTGCATTAATTGCCATGTGTACGGGCATACTGCCTGCTACACTAAGTGTCCAAAATTTCCCCAGCCAAAAAAAGGAACCCCCGTCTTTCGCAATAAACCCAAGAAAAAAAACTTTGAAAGTAGAAACGTCTCTGAACGATTTTCCTTCGCTGATGCACTCACAGGCAAATCCCCAAAAAATAATTTCCCAGCAATTAACAACGAAAACAAGGAAAGACAAGGTCAACCCCAGATTATTCTTGAAAAAGAAAATAGTAATGCTAGCTATATCCAAAATCTATATATAATAGACCTTTTAAAATTATTTCTAACCTAGTTAAGCAATTCCCAAAGTTAATTGAAATCCTTCCAGCACTTAAGGTCACTGATGATTTTCATCAACAAGCATATTTTTAACACTAGAATCCCTATTAGAACGTTAATTTTTATTAACTTCTAAATTCTTTTAGTCGATTTTCCAAATTTTCCCCCTTTTAGTTCCATTTTCTATTTAATTTCAATTTGATAGCCATCATTTCAATTGTTAAAATTTTTTCTTCTACCGAGATGGGGTGGTAAATTAGAACTACTGCTTTCTCAACCAAAAATGGCCCCCTTCTATAGCCAATCGCCGAAGTCGGGGGGTACTTTTGGGAGTACATAGTCCTTCCGTACTCAAACCCCCCATCCGGGGAATTAAGATGACTGTAAAATTTACCATTGCCCATTTTTAAAAGGATAATTAAAGTAAAAAAATTTTAAAAAATTTAAAAAAAAAGATTGATTAAATAAACAAAAGCTTTTTTTAAGAGCTAGAAAATAAAATTTTTAATATCAGAAAAGTGGGCGGAGTTAAACCGTCCAATCAGGGTGCAGCAAGAAACCAAGGATCAGAAAATGGAGGGAAAAAATAAGAAAGATCGGAGTTTAATCAGAACATAATAGAATTTTTTACCGTGCGTCTTAATTTGTCGGAATATGTATAAAAATGCGGGCGGGCGCGAAAAATCAGTCCTGACAAGCTTTCACACGCTTTGTGAACCGTTACTATAAAAGGGAGAAAGGCAGTTCTATTGTTTTATTTATGGTATAATTGCATTGTTGATTGGTTGCTAGTGAAGTAGAGTGCGTTATATACCAAAACTATTTACTGGGCCCTTTTTTTAAACTTGGGTTGTGTTATTAAAGTGGGTGAGTAAAAAAATTTTAAAAAATATTCATTTTTTTCCCCAAAGGAAATTTTTAAAAGCTTTTTACAAGATGTTTTTTTTTAAAACGAGGTTTTTCCCATGTGTTTTAACCGACTTCAAAAAAGGAAAAAGGGGTTATCAATTGATCAATTTTTTTTTTTTTTCTTTCTTTTCATGTTTGTCCGGAAATTTATTTGACAAATCTCAACCGATTAGAAAGTTTTTTTTTGTTTGATAGAGGGTATGTTCCGGATTGGTACCATTGTTAAAAAGGGGGTTTTAAAAAATGTCATCCCCAATTTTGGGGTTGATAAACAAAAAAAAATTTCCCGAAAAAAATTGCTTTATGTGAATAAAGCCACTCGAATCCAAATAAAATGCAAAATTAAAACTTTTAAGAAACTCCCCCTTTCCCCTTTTTCACAATTTTGGGGGGGAAAAAAAAATTAGTTTTCCGATTAAGTAAGGTTTAAATTTTTAAAAAAAAGAAACATAATGCACACGTTTTTTAAAAATGTAGGGTTTTTACTTTACATTATTTCAGTGAAGTGGGTTTAAAAAAATAATTTTATACTTTTAGTGCTTTTTGGCCGCGCGCGCGGTTCTATATATTATATATTTTTAATTTTTTTTAAAAATGGTTTTTGAAAACACCCAATAGAGAGAATACATTAATCCTTTTGATACAAACCAGTGGTCTTCAAAAAATTCCACAAACCCCCTGGGGTTCCACAAGTATACCCGGGGTTCCCCTCGAGTCTAAAATTGAAAAAAAAAAATTAAAAATTTTATGCAAAATATTTACTTTTTCTTGGGTCCTGGGAGTTTTTTGTGGCCGCAGCCAAGTGGTTAAAGTCTGGATCGTGGCTGGCCTTGTCAGATTTGGGGGCCCAGTACCATTAAACACCCCCCGGGTGTAGAGGCGCGATGTACGTTAAATATGTCGAAAGCTAAAAACGTCCTCCCGTTGGGGGATGTGGTGGGTTGGGAGGGGGTGCCAGCTCGGGGTTGTCATCCACGCCCCCTTGACAGTGGTCCGTCGCCAAAAGCCCTCGGTACCCGGAGAAGGGGACGTTAATATTCGCTTACTCACCCAAAGAGTATTTTTTAACATATTCATTAGTATTTAAAGCCGTGTTTCCCAACGTTGGTCCCATGAGAGGGGGCGATAAAGAAGAATTTCGGCATCCGGTTCCTTCTCTTTGAACTAATTTCCTACAACTTTTACTGCTTTGTATGCATGAATTCGAGTAATTATTAAAAAGAGATAGATTTTTGGCAGAGATTAGCCCTTCAAAAAAAGTGATGAAAAAAGCACGGTCAAGTCTTATGAGTGAAAAAAAAAAAGGGATAAATGACCCTGAGAAAGACCCTTTTCGAAGAAAACGGGAGAGAATTTTTTGGGTCAATTTGACTTTCAAAGTAGTTCATTTGGGCTTCCTGTGCTTTTTGCAGAAAAAGACAAGGTCGTACATCAAAAGGAAATTTTATTTTCATTTTCAAATTTTTTTTAGTTTTTTAAGGTTTAATGGCCAGGAATTTTAATCATTTTTAAGACAAAGTAAAAAAAATTTTTTTGTGATTTGTGCTTTTTCTATTTTATTTATTTTTTTTTCCTTTACATACATAAATAAAAAAACGTCATCAGTTTCCTAGAATATTTTAAATGTTGATTAACATATTTAAGTATGTTTTTTTCGTAGCTTGAATTACCGTAATCGTCTTAAGACATTTTCATTGACTTTGGGTTTATTCAAAATAAAAGAAATATTATTTGCCCCCCGTAAAAAAATAATTTTTTTTTAGTCGTTTATAAAGGACGATAGTTTCATTTAAAATACAAAACTTTAATGAGCTTTTGACTACATTCATTATTTATATTTGTCTTTTAAAAAAATTTACCCTCAAAAACGACGAATAAAAGTACTGTAAAGATTTAAAAACAGTGTTAACGGGATGGGAATTCATCAGATGTAAAAAGCGCTGGATCTAGCAGTAGCGGTTTTGGGTTTGTTAAATAAAAAAAAAATGTCCAATCGAGATTTTAAAATTCATATCGAACCCCGGGTTTTTGGTTTCCCAAACTTTGGTATATTTTAAAGGGTATTGCTTTTCTCCCCAAAAAAATGTGGCAAAAGGGGGCAAAGGGTCTCTCCAAAAATTAAAAACCCAAAAAATTTTTTCGCTCCATAACTCCGGAGAACCGGGTACAGCCCCATTTAAAGAACAGGTTTAAGAAATTAATGATAAAGAAATTTCAAAATTAAAAGTGAGGAAAAAAAAACTTTTTAAATTTGTTGGGTTTAAATTTTTTTTGTTAACTTTTTTTAAGTTTTAATATTTAAAATGGTTCTATAATTTGTTTTAGTATTTTTTTAAAATCTGTATTTTTAAAATTTTACATTTGGGAAAAATTTTGTTCTTTTTTTTGTGCAACCCCCAATTTTAATTTTGTCCCAAAAAATAAATTTAAAAAATTTAGTACTTTTTTAATCAAAACTTCAACATTATTGAAAAAATTTTTTCTCCCCGCTTTATTTTACCATTAAGCGTGAGAAGGGTTTAGGTTATCTCTTAATTTTGGTTATAAACGGGCGGCATTTTACCTCTCTGTCCGGGGCGGTGAAACTGCTAGCACCGGCTCTGCATCATCTTAATTATTTTATTGAGTTCCTTTTAAAAATAGAAAATAATTAATATACTATCTAGCAGTGTCGGTTTATCCATTGGGTGCTTCGGGCGGGCACCCAGGAGTCCGGATAAGCTGGACTTAACAACAGACTTAACAAAATTTTCTGGTTATAAATTTCGATCTTTCAGCGCCAAGTAGGTCTGCAGATCTTCTGCACCGAGGGCCCGAAATGAGCTTAAATAGGCACTGCTATCTAGGTTCCAGATGCACGTTAAATCGGTCGAGAGCGAAAAAGTCCCCCCGTTGGTGTGGTGTGGTGGGTTTGGGGAGGGGGGGGCCAGCTTTAGGTGTCGTCCATCACTTGGGCCATGGTTCAATTACGGGGCCGTCGCCAAAACCCCCGTGTAGCTAAACAGGGGGACGTTAATAATCAATCAATCAATCAATATCTAGGTTCCTAGGGAAATTTTTTTTTCCCTTTTTAGTGTACACTCACATTCATCAATAAGAGCAAGAATTGCTTTCAATTTTTCTGTTTTGGGTTCATGGGCCCTCATTATTTTGCTGATTTAGAAAAAACACGGAAAACCTTTTTTTTCACTAACATCTTTAAATCTTCCTGAAAAAAAAAAAGAAACAAAATTAACAATGTAAATTTAAAAATAAGAAAACCAACAATAATAAAACTAATAAATATTAAATATTATACCAGCGGTAGGGCCCATCAGACTGATAACCTTTAAATGCTCCAAATTTCATGATTTTCATGCTTTTGGGAAATACTGCACTACTACATTTTCAGTACTTGTCTTACCCATTTCTTCTGAGCAGTTTAAAATTTTTGGCAAAGCCTTTTAGACTTTTAACTCTTTAGATTTTTTCCGTCTTGGTTTGTATGTCCCACTTCGTCAATTGGGTATGGTGTGGTAGTTTAAAAAAGGGGGGCCAGCTCAGGGGTCGTCCCCCTACTTTTGGGCCATTGTTCAAAAATTTTTAGGCCCCCCGTCAAAAAACCTTGTGTATTTAACAGTGTGACGTAATAGTCACCACCCACTTCGGCAACAGTGAAAATACATCATTATATTTTCCCTTTTAATGTTTTACTTCCTCGTATTTTTTGACATGATCTTTTTTTTTTCTTTTTTTCCATCTAACAAATTCTATATTGTTAACTAAAAAGAAGGTCTACATTTATAAATATAAAATTATGCAAATTTCCCGTAGAAAACATTAATACGTAAAAAAGAAATTCAGTCTACTACAGCGTATATTTAATTTTTTTAAACTAAATTTTAAAATGCAACAATACATACCTCACTAAAAAATATTGAATTTCCCTTTTAAAAATTTTAAAACACACCGTTGGTAAGAATGAACATTTGTGCTTTTTACCAGGGGAAGAAAGCCGTGTACCCCCCCCTGTCTTCGACCGCATTACACTGGTCTCAGAGTACCAAATACCTAGGTCTCTTTTCTAGAGAAAAAACTCTTGGGAAAAAACACATTTTACACCCCGTGATAAATTCCGGATTGCCTACGCCTTAAAAACCCTTTTTAAATTGGGCCCGGAAATTTGAAAAGAATATCCATAACAAAAATACCTTTTTATACAGCCGTCTTGGGCCCATATTAACTTACGGAAGTCCTTTTGGGGATATGCAGTTTAAATTTTATTAAAAAATTTAGATAGTGCTCAAAATTCATTAAAGGGTCAATCAGCCATACTTGTATATATACCGCAATAAAAAATTTTTTTAAATTTTCTTTTAAAATATTAACTTTTTTAAAACCTATATTCAAAAAAATTGCAAAAAAAAATTTTTTCAATAACCTACCTTAAATTAATAATGTAAAAAAAAATCTAGAGAACTACATCCAAACCCAAAAATAAGAAAAGGGGGCCCCGAAGGATCCTTCTGGGCCTTTTAATCCTCCCTTAATTTTAGTTCCTTTTGGTCATTCCCGAGTGGGGAAAGACCCCTCAATAGCTAATTGTTTTTTTAAATTTTTTATTTAAATTTTCCCTGCGACCCCCTCCCGGTTTTCCCACTCAATAGTTTAATCTTTTTCCGAAAACCAGTGAACGGGGAAAGAGTGTTTTATCACTGCAACCGAATTTTCAGTTCCATGATATATAGCCCTTTCCCCCTCCATACCCCCCCAAGTTCGCCCCGCCCACTTCCAAGTCCAGACACCAATGGGGTACCCAGTCAATCAAGGTTTACAACATCCCAGAGCCCAATACACCGGGGAGGGGGGCGGAGGGACGCATCGCGTCCCAGCGCCCAACGATGACCGCCTTGGTACGTTAGAAATAGTGTCATACACCACGATCTACAAATGGAGCCGATAGATAATTACATCACTAGAAGTTCTAGGAATATTTTTACTTCTATTCAGAATCACGACAATCCAATTATTAGAGCACAAACACTGTTCACGTATCCACATACTAAGCTTAATTTTGCTTACAAGACATCCAAGTGGAATTTGCCCTTAAAGCCGCCGTAATTACAACAAAATTACTTAATTGCTACATTCTACAACATTTAAATGCCTTTAGCAACTCATCATAACTTGGTTTCAGTGTTTTAAGCTGGTTCCGCGGTAGTACTCGCCTTTTGCGTTTCGCATTCTCGTTTTGGCATTTTGCCAAGTTTCCTTCCTGCGCTCTTCCATTCTCCGTTGCTTCGTGACGTCACGTTCGTGTCGTCACGGCCGGTTGTGTCTCTCCTTTCCTCTCCCACCGCGGTGGGGGTTGTCTGATATTGGTCTTTCTTTTCACACTTCTTCCGTCAATTTGGGTATAAGCGTCATCGCTGGCACCCGCCTCATCTAATTTTCGTTCGTTCGAACGATGACCAGCGATCAAGAATGAACATTTAAACACCACATTCTACATGCAAGAAATAAATTCCGGATCGCGCTAAGATTAGTTTACCCACTAATTAACCGGAATTCTGATATGACTCTCAACAACAAGGTACTTCTCTACACTGCTATTTTGCGTCCCATTTTAAGTTATGCTTGCCCTGTGTGGGGTTACGCAGCAAATACTAATATTAAAATTCTTGAAGTCTCGCAAAATTCATTTTTTAGAAATATAACTAGAGCTGGTAGATACACCAGAAACTCCTACATCTATAAAGCCCTTGATATTAAACCATTGAAAAACTTTATTCAAAAACTCTTGCAATTAAATTTTTTAATAATCTCCCCAATACCAATAATCTAAATTTAATAGACATTCAAAATTACCACTTAAATGACAAAACTAAGAAACCCAGGAGAATACTCCTGGATTCTTATAATCCTCCTTAATAGTATTGCTTCGCAATCACCGCAATTGAAAATGCAAACTATTCATTCTAAATTTTTTACTCCATATTTTTATCTTTAATTTTTGTAATTCTTGACTTTTAAAATTTTTTCTCATCGCTGCACCCACCAGGCAAGCAATCTCTTATTTCAATTTCCCCAACTTCAGAGCAGCCATTAGAGAGCTTTCTCGCTTATTGCTATCAACAAATAACAGTGTTTACTCTACAACTCCCAGTTGACTGTCAAAATTCTCAGGACTTTTTTCCCACCTAAATCAGAAGACTACTACCCCCAGACTCCAACGCCATTCGCCTGCATTACCCTACCAAATTCAGTGTGTGTGTGAACTTTATTTTTTCCACTCAGGTTTTCCACTTGTCAGCGCCAAAATACTTATCAGATAGGGGATGGAGGATCTATTGCAGATCCATATCCCTGTGACGTGAAGAAACGTGAAACGTGAAGAGAATGAACATTTTTAAAATGCCTTTTCGAACAGAATTGGCCAGTAAAGACTTGATCACAGAATGAGCCCGATTACGCTCTGCTATACACGTTTATTTCAACCTCCATTTAAAAAAACAATAAGTATGAAAAAAGTTGATTATACAAAAATTAAAAAAAAAAATTAACTAATTGAAATAGGGAGGAAGGTAATAAAATAAATAACAAAATAAAGCGAAAAAAAAAATAACAACAAACCAAAAGTAAAAACTATTCAAAATGTAAATAAAATGCAAAAAGAATTCAGCAAAAATCGATCGACTAATACAGCGGTAAAAAAAATAGTGAAGTTATTAAATCATATTAGTTTACATATTGAATAATAGATGGCGCATGTATTACATTAAAAAAACTATCTGGGTACGTTTGCGTTGTCCTGATCCACTTCTCACTCGAGAGTTGAATGGCCATGATAGCCATCCTTTTTCAATTCTCTTAGAGCTGAAGATAAAACTACACTTTTTTGCAGTATCTCAGTAACACTTTTTGCTATTTGAGAAGCTCATAGTAGGTTTATTTTTATAGAGCGTATTACAAAGATTCTCGAGGTGATACTGCAGACGTGTGGTCGGATCTTGGCTTGGAAGTTAAAATTTTAATTGATTTGAAGTTTATGAACACTTTTTGAATCAATGAATGTTTCCTATTAACGATTTCAGCAATTGCATTAAAAACGTTCCCCTTTTCTGAAGATTTATGATGATTTTTCTTTCAATAATACATCGATCTCTCTTGGACTGCTCTAGCGCAACTTTGCCACCCATCTCTCAAAAGCAAAAAATTATTACTTAAAAAAAAATTTGATACACACCTATGAAACTTGATTAATGAACAAAAACGCAGTATAACTATACATCTGTGGCGGCTGGCTCTGTAGCATTTCTTTGTAAATATTTTATATTGTATCTGGCAACCCTACTGGTTCAGTTTCGAGCAGTTACTCCGAGGCGATGAACCACAGAGGGTCTTGCCGTTCTCGAGATGAATAAATGTGTGTGTATATATTATCCGATGGTGTTAACTTAAACACGAAAGACACTAATAATTAATAGACCAAATAACAACTATAATGGTGACTGAAGCAGACGTGAACACCTTCTGCGCATTAATTCATCCCTAAAAGTTTCGGATTTCAAAGAAATCACAAGTAAGTGCGTTTTTAGTCACGCCTTGTTTCTTTGTGCTAAACTCCTCAATATAATCATTCTAAATGTACTTTAGCTATCTATTTTTTCGTAATGTATTTCATTTCTTATACCTTTCACATTTAATGTATGTTGTATTAACATGTAATGTGCATTTTTTTTCATTTCTGTATGATATACCCTCTAAATTTCCCGGAGCTTTCCTTCGTAGTCGTGGTTTCGGTTTTTTTTTATTCTGTTTTTTTCCCCCGACCCCACTGCTCGTTGTTTTGTTTACAAACATGACGTCCCCCACGGGGAAAAATTCTTCTAATTTTGGGAAGGACCCGGTTACCCTTCCCAGTGTTTTGGCGAAATAATGTCGCATTTTTGATTCGGCAATGTGATAGCTTTCGTTTTGAGTAAAATTACTAAGATGAAACAAAATATGGCGCCGTTTCTATTTTGGGATCCAAACACTTTCCCATGTTTCCATTTATTCTTTCACCTCCGGCTGAAAATAAATACGTAACGCTATCCGATCGCTTAATTAAAAAATTTGCAGATTGGGAAACCAAAAAATAAAAATTTTTAACCGAATTCAATTAGGCGACGAAAACCAACCACTTGCTACAAAAGATGAAAGAACTGCCCGGTGGTAAATTGCAAGATAAATTTTCTTTTAGGGTTACAGCGTCTCCCATCCCAAATTCGACTGACTTTCATTTTCCCTCAAAATTTTGTTTTCCCGAAATCGCAGAAAAAGGTAGCAGACATTCTTTCCCCGCCGCGGTTTTTTTCCGCCACGTCGACCCAGCTGAACACACCCGCTAAAATTAAGAATTAAAAACAAATTGAAAATTAAAACTTCAAATACCCGATGTCGCCCCCCGAAAAACCATTTTTCGTCTGAAGTCATCGTCGCGCTCGCGAAATAGGAATAGAACAACAAACCATGGGCTTTTTTTTTTTATCAAAAACGTTATCGTGCGAACGCCCGAACGTGCCCCCCCTTTGGGACTTTACATCGCCAATCCGTGATGACCGCTCTCAGTGGGAAAAAATAGGAAACGACACAGCGGCGTCTTGTGTCATGAAAATGGTTTTCAAAAAAATTCGCCTTTTTTTTTTGACAAACATACTAATCGACGTTATTTAGTTGATTCAGGCGGAGCAGCGTTATTCGAAACCAAACAAAAATATGAAACCAAATAAATTTGAATTTTTTGCGCCAATGATTCAACAATCAAAACTTAGGGCCCAAAAAAATTCTTAAAGTAGACTTAAATTTACGATCATTTCCGTGGAATTTCATAATACGATGTTAACACAGGATTATCGGTTCCGATTTTTAAATAAGTACGGATTAATAATCGACAAAAAACAAGCGTCTTATCGACCCCTTTGACAAAATTATCCAAAAAAAGGAGAACTTTTTACTGGTTCTGAACCTCAGATTAAGCCCTTTAGCCGCATCACTTGATTCAATATTCTGCCATCCTACGAGATTTTCCCGATTTTACGAGCCCCCGACCATTTAATAAAAAAAATTAAACACAATATTTTTTCATTACATTGAAACTTTTGGGTCCTCCAGGCATGCTCGAGCGCGAAAGTTAAATCCACAACAATCTGAAGCTGCAAAAAAATTTCAATATATGCTCGATCGGGGCATTATTATCCCTTCTAAATCAAACTGGTGTTCTCCATTGCACATGGTTTCCAAAAGACACAAAATTGTGGGCCCTTGCGGTTTTTCGTGCTCTAAACAATCAAACAAGACCTGACCGATACTCTATTCCAAATTTAACAAGTTTTAACGAAAACTCAAAGGTAAAAAAATTTTTCACAAAACTGGATATTCAAAGAGCTACCATCATATTCCCATTCACCCTGCCGACAGAAAAAACGGCAATAATTACAAACTTGGGAACTTTCAATTTGTATTTATGCCTTCGGTTTGTGTAACGCCGCTCAAACGTGGATGCGATTTATACACGAGGTTTTAAGGGTTTAGACTATTGTTTCGTCTACTTGACGACATATTAATTGCACGGCAGACGCCAACCCCCAAAAGAAACACGTGAGAGAAGTTTTACAAAGGCGATGATTATGGGACCATCAACGCCAGTAAATGCATTTTGAGTCAAGCCCCCTTTGGGGTTTTCTAGTAGATAAAAATGGTATCTTACCTCTTCCAAAAAAGTAAAACCCTATCGCTAATTATAAACAACCTCCCAAAGTTCGCGCCCCCAGAAAATTTTTGGGTATTTTGAATTTTTTAAAAAATTCTTACCTAAGGCAGCACAATACAAGCCCCTTTACAAAATTTTCTCAAAACTCAAAAAGAAATGATAAAAAGGGGGAAATAGAATGGAACGCGGAATATAATGCATTTAACCAATGTAAAAAATAACTAGCAACGTTACACTTTTAGCTCATCCTTCACAGGATGCACCGCATTGATACATGCTAGTGATTTTCTTGGGCCTCCCCTTAAATGAGATCACCAGCTATGGTTTTAAACCTTTAGGTTTTTTTTTAAAAAATTTGCACCGCTCAAACTAATACAGTGCTTTTGATCGTGAACTTCTGGCAGCTTATTCCCCTATCAAGATTTCCGAAAATGATAGAGGGCGCGTACCAATATTATACACCGACCAAAACCTTTTAAAATTCGCCTTTAACAAAAACTGATAAGGCTAGTCCCGCCAACTGCGCCCCTTAGATTTCATTTCCAAAAACCACCAATATTAGATACGTCCCAGGGATTGATAATTTCCAGCAGACCATTTTTTCGGATATCGCAATTGTTACCCCCCAGTAGCATAGATTATGAGGAATTTGCACAAATGCAACAGGGGGATGATGAATTAAAAGCACTACTTTTGCCACGGGCCCAAAATCTTCATCTTAAACAGTTAAGAATGCCAGGAACAAAAACCGAAATATATTGTGATATTTCCACGGGTACAGTACGCCCTTACGTGCCTCATGCTCTCCGACGGGAACGTCTTTCTTTTCGGGACAACCCGCATCCTGGGAAATTTTGGTACGCAAAGCTAATCTCTAAAAAAGGGTTTGTATGGACTTCCATGAACAAAGATATCCAATTGGACCGTAGCTGCATTCCCCGTCAGAGGTTAAAAATTTAACGGCATAAAAAAGTGAAATTGGTCATTTTTAAAGGGTTTCCCGATGTCGATTTCACCACCTCCATTTGGGTATTAGGACCCCCTTCCCCCATCCCGGATTTTTATTGCCTTACGGCCATTGATCGTTTTTTTTGTTGGCCAGAGGCATTCCTATTTTCCCATATGACAGCAGAGACAGGGCAGCAAAGTAATCCGTGAGTGGGTTCCACGATTTGGTTTCCCGGCTGATTACAACAACCGGTCGTCAATTTGAGTCTCACCTCGTAGGGTATGTGCGTGCTTAGGAATTAGAAGATAAGAACCACGCCACCCCCCTTCATCCAATGGACTCGGGAGCGTAAAACCGGTTCTCAAAGTCGCCTCATGGCTCACTCCACTCCACGTTGGAAAAATCCCCTTTTTTTCCTTTGGGTTACGCTCTGTCATTAAAGAGGGCATTAATGCTACTGCTGCTGAAATGGGGTACGGGAAAAACATCCGCTACCCAGCGATTTTTTTCCCAAAATACTACGAACAACGTTTCCCAGTTTGTGCCCAACGAAACAAACCATGCATAATCTCAAACCCGTTCCTACATCTTCACATGGACGTAAAAATGTTTTTTTTAACCCCGAACTCTCTTGTACCCCCGTATTTTTACGCATGATGTATCAGAAAAAACAACCTCCCACGATGGACCTTTCGTTGTAGAAAAGTTCTGAAAAACTCATCACTCTGCAGCGAAAGGCAAAAAAATTTGTGTTTTTATCGATAAGTTAAACCACATTCATGTTGTCTGACACAATAGAGTCAACCAACCTCTGTTATCCCTAAAACACAAGAGGTTCCTGCTACCCAAACCACCCGCCCGGGGCCCAGTGCATTTCCCCCAAAGATACGTGTCAACCATCCTTTTTAAAACCTCCTGTACCAGTTTTGGGGCACTGGGGGGGGTACGTGGGGGCTCTTGGCATTTCTTTGTAAATATTTTTTATTGTATCTGGCAACCCCCAGTTTCGAGCAGTTACCCGGGCAAACCACAGAGGGTCTTGCCCGAGATGAATAAATGTGTGTTATATATTATCCGATGGTGTTAACTTAAACACGAAAAAACACTAATAATTATAGACCAAATAACAATATACATCTATACTCATATCTATACTATATCTTTTTGTGTGTGTAAATTTAATCTTAAAAATGCAAAAAAAATTTAAATTAAGGACATAATTTCTGTTATTATTTCAATAGAATAAGATGAAAAAAAGAATTGCCCATTTAGCAGGCCAATTTCTTCGAAAAAAAATTAACTGGTGGTGGGGATCACCGGCATTTTTTTTAAATTATAAAATACACTCTCTCGAAACTAATACAAAACATCTTCTGGGGCCCCCGCCAAAAATTATAACTCCTGTCCCTTTGATAGTGACACCCAACACCATGAATAAAAAAAAATGTCCATTGTGACACTACTCCAGCTGGGAAAGATATGGTGAAAAAGGGGTAGGGGAAAAATCAAATTTCATTATTAAAGATATTTTCCTGTCTCGAACCCTTCAAGTTTGAACATAAAAGAAAACTGACATTAAACATACAGAGTACAATATTTGAAAATAAAATACCAAATTCACAGCTAATAATGTTTCAGAAAATATATCAAATTTTCTGTAACAATATATATATATATATATATATATATATATATATATATATATATATATATATATATATATACTAGCTGGCTTACCCGTTCTTCGCACGGGTGAATTGAAAAATTAAACAATACAGACTGAAGGATAATGAAGTTTTTAATGAGTTAATTTTACGTGAATTGTAAATTAAACAAAAAAGCTTTTTGCATATCTCAGCTGAACAAAAAACCATGTTTGCTAAATTTTAAGTCAGTCGATATAATAGCTGATAAAAAAAGATTTTTTTTTATTTTTATTTATAACACCCCGTAACTCTCTTGTGCGTCGATTTTTGAAAACACCTTCCTTCTGCTTAGCAAAAGTAACACATTGTTACAAATTTTGTATAATAAACGCTTAAAATAGTGTAAATAATTTGTGTCTGGATGTATAATACATATTAATATTACTTTCTGATGCATTTATTTTATGTTAAATAGATGTTACTCGCGACTTCGTCTAAGTGGAATTTAACAAAAAAGTGTTTATTCAATTCTCAAAGTTTACGAAAGCTTAATAATTATGTATTCCACGTAAAGAATTACCTATGTTATAAGTATAATGTCATTCTCTTCTGCTTTGTGAATCGATGTTTCTTTTTTCTTTTATTTTTTTTTCTTTGTTTTTTTGTTGAACAAAAGGGGTCAGAGGGACGCATGACGTTTGACACTGTCGACGGGGTGAGGACTGTAAAATCATTAGGATCAAAACAGGTCTAAGTAGCAGTAGGGTGAAACGAACTCAAAAGAAGACGCAAGCAATGGGTGAGAGAGACGCATGACATTTGACACTGTCGATGGGGTGAGGACTGTAAAATCATTAGGATCAAAGGACATGAACGGGAAATGTCACAAGAGTTACAGCAACCTAACAAAACAAAAAAGTTTGATATAACTGCTAGAAATCGTTGAGACAGAAGGCTCATGAAATAAAATAATCCCTATTGGAAAAAAATAATCCCTGTTGAAAAAAATAATCCCTACTGAATAAAAATAATCCCTATTGAAATAAATAATCCCTATTTGAATCAGATATCGTTCACTATTTCCATGATTTAAATTTTATTTTCGGGGAACTCTAATTTTTTTTTCTAAAATAAAAGTAGCGTAAGTTACTCCTTATAATTTTAGCTACCTGCCAGTGAAAGTTCCGTCAAAATTGGTCCTGCCGTTTCAGAGATTAGCCGGAACAAACAGAGAGACAGACAGGCAAAAATTTTAAAAATTGATTTTTTATATAAGTACCGTATATACTTTGAAATGCATTTAGTAAAAAGCTTTTAATTTTTCAAATTACAGACACTTCATTTTTATTTATACGTATAGAGAATTTATTTCACAGAATAAATCAAGTTATTTACAGTTTTGAGTAAACTTACTTGACTAAAATTCTGTTTCCAGATTCAAAGTGAATAAACAAACATGAGACAAATATTAAATAATATCAAACGGGAAATGTCGAACTTATTAGGAGTGGCAGCAACCTAATCAAACAAAAAAGTTTGATCAAACTGCTAGGAATCGTTGAGAAAGAAGGCTCGCGAGTTCTGGGTCCACGCGACAGGCAGCTTTTGAAGCATTTCCTCAGGCCCACGCGCTCTGAGAGTATACGTACGCACGGGAACGGGCGAATTTCTCGGTTAAGCCTAATTTCATTTAAAAATTCATACAAAATCTTTAATGCAATCAAATACGCTAAAATTTGCAATTTACTATCATTGATAATAACTGAATATACAGTACAAAAATTTTCGCTACATTTAAAAGAAAGCAATTGTGAATTTTACAGAAAATGTTTTCATTTTAATAAAAGAAAATACTATTTTCTCCGTGATGATTAAAATAAAATAGACGCGTAAGACTAACAAAATACTATCTGGCAAATCTCAAACGATAAATTTACTCTCACGTAAACTTGCTTTGTTTTGAACTGATACAAATCTTTTAAATAACAACTAATATATAGTTTTATTTTTAATTTTGCTCATAGCTTTCTTAGAGAATCACAATAGTATTGTGTTCTGTTCTTATGTTTATATTAACTCTGGTTGCGATAGCAACGAAAAAGAATCGTTTATTCTTACGGAATTAAAAGCCAGTCAGTAAGAACAAATTATTCTTTTTCGTTTAAAATGAGTCATCGTGTTTGTTCCATGAAGAAATGCTTTTTAAACGTTTCGTAAAAAGCTCGTTCTATAAAAGTAAAAGGCTAATAATAGAAAAAATATAATCCCTATATAGAATAAAAATAATCCCTATTGAAATATAAATAATCCTTATTTGAATTGAATATTGTTCACTATTTCATTGGTGTTTCGCCAATATTGTGGGCTGTAAACTGGTAAGAATAAAATATGTAACTTTCGCAACGCTAAGCCTACTTTATTTGTGCACCCGCCTTTGTCGGGGTACAGCTTGACTATATCTACTTTTACAAATTTTTTTACAGATGGCGCTACAGTGCGCTGATGACGTAACATTCCGCCCGGCGTTGAAATATACAATATTTCAAAAAATATACTTAAAAAATAAAAGTTTATAAATTTACAAATGTATAAATGAATTAATTACAAATAAACACAATATTCTAAAATAAGAAAAAATACAATATTCAAAAATGGAAAAAAAATACAATATTCTAAGAATATAATATGCATCACATTACAATTTAATTTACATGATTATCTTCTATTGGTAAGAGACATATTTTTGAGATAGAACGTGTGAGAATTCCAGTGGCAGTTTTTAGTTTAACAACTCTGACCTTACCGTCAGTTCCATAAACAACCTCCAAGATTCTTGCCATTGCCTATTTGCAGGGAGGCAAATCGTTTTCCTTTAATAGCACTAAGCAGCCTATGGCAACATTATTTTGCTCGAACTGCCACTTGTTTCTCTGCTGTAAATGATTAAGATAATCATTTTTCCAGCGTTTCCAAATAGTTTGTAAACACTTTGTTGTATACTGCCACCTAGATAGTCTATTATCTGAAATATCTAAAATTGTGGGCTCAGATATTGCACTGATAGGTTGACCAATTATAAAGTGTCCAGGAGTTAAAACTTCATATTCATTGATATTATCTGACAATGGGACTAATGGACGTGAATTAAGGATACCTTCAATTTGAATTACTATTGTATCGAATTCTTCGAAAGTTATTTTACTATTAACTAAAGTTCTACAGAAATGGTGTTTGAATGATTTTACCCCTGCCTCCCACAAACCCCCGAAGTTAAGAGAGCGAGGAGGGATAGATTTCCACTGGATAGCTTCTGAAGCAAAGTAATTTGCTAACGTCTCGTAATTAATTTTATGAAACGATTTAATTCTGCAGCTGCGCCTTTAAAATTAGTTGCGTAATCGGACATTAATGTTGAAATGCGGCCTCTGCGGGCACGTAGCCTCTTCAAAGCCACAATAAATGCTTCAGTTGTTAAATCAGTCACTACCTCTAAATGAATAGCCTTTGTAGCCAAGCATACAAAAATCGCTACATAAACAATTAAAAATACCCCCTTTCTCTGATTTTTAAATTTTATTTGAAAAGGTCTGCCAAAATCCATCCCAGAGTTTAAAAACGGCACACTTGGAGTTTCTCTCTCTGATGGCAGATTTCCCATTATTTGATCTACCCCAGTTGGCTTCTGTCTAAAGCATGCAATACAATCATGAACTGTTTTTCATGCAATACACTTGCCATTAATGGGCCAAAACTGCATTCTAATTTGATGTACTAAACCCTGAGCAACAATATGTAAAAACTTCTTATGCATATGCTCAAAAAGTAATTTAGTAAATTTATGTTTACTAGGTATAATTATTTGATGTTTTGCTTCAAATGGTAAATCAGCATTACTAAGTCTTCCACCACCTCTGAGTAAAGAATTCTCGTCTAAGAAAGGATCTAAAGCCTTTATAACTTACTTGTTTTTGAAGCAACTTTACCTTTTTTCAAGGCATCGATTTCTGCTTTAAACTCACTTAATTGTGCTATTTTAGCTAAAAATTCCGTACTTCTCTTTAACTCATCTGCAGTTAAATACTTGTCCTTATTACAAGACTCCTTAGCTTTGATGTTATTAATGAACCTAAAAATAAAGCTAAAAATTCTAATTAATTTTATGAAATTATTTGTAACATTAAAGAGTTCATCGTAAAAATTTGAAGAACAGTCAGTAATTGAAAGAGCCACAGCACATTTTAGTTCATTTCTGTAAGAAGGATCAGGAAAAAGTTGATTGTCCTCGTACTCACATCAATTTGTAAATCTGGACCCGAGGACCACATTTCGTTCTTTAAAAGTTCATCTACATTGCAGCCTCTAGAAATTAAGTCGGCAGGATTGTTCTTGGAGCTCACATGTCCAATGACAGTCTTTTGAAAGTGTTTGGATATCCGCCACCCTGTTGCAGACAAATGTTCTGAGTTTATGAGGTTCAGTCTTTATCCACGCTAAAGCAGTCGTTGAGTCTGTCCACATACAAATTTTATGAATAGGTAATTGTAGAATTGGCACACAACCTTTTTGACTAATCTCGATAGTAGTAAAGCTTCAGACAGTTCTAACCTCGGTATGGTGAGTGTTTTCAAAGGAGCCACTCTGGACTTGCTGCATAATAGTTTCTAGTTCGAGACTGTCCAGATTCGTTGAAACATTTTATGTAGACAACAGCAGCATAGGCCAGTTCTGATGCACCGGAAAAGCCATTTATTTCAATCCGTATTGTTGCAGGAAGTAGAATGCACCTTGGGATTTTGAAGTTATTTACTTTCGATAATTTTTGGTAGTTCTTCCACTCTTCCATTGCATCTGGTGGTAGCTGTTCACTCCAGTCTAATTTTATTTGCCAAAGTTCTTTAATAAATATCTTAGCCTTCGTAACAATGGGTCCAATCAGACCCAAAGGGTCACAGAGCCTTGAAATTTCTGAAAGTACGTCTCTTTTTGAGAAGTTGACTTTGTCACGAATCTTTACTTTGTATGTGAGACAATCCACCTTTGAATCCCATAGCATACCTAATATTTTCACTGGAGTATCCTTATCAAACACATAGGAAGATGCAGATAAATCTTTCAACAGTTCTGCGCTATTTGTGACACCTTTTTGTGCAGCTCAAAACCACCTCTCAGTAATAGTTGAGATAATCTGGTTTGTGGAGTTTTTTAGCACCCTCTAATGTAGACTCCCCAGAAAGAATATCATCCATATAACTAATATTACAAATCACATCTGCTGCGTCAGGAAATTCCCCTTTTTATTCATCTGCTGAGGCCTTTAAGGTCCTGGTAGCTGAAAATGGTGCAGAAAATGTCCATATTAGTTTATAAGTCTTGACTGGAGCCTCTGCACTGGTCTTCAAAACAACTCGTTGTAAATCCCTTTGAATAGGATCAACGAGTATCTGCCTGTACATTTTTTTAATATCTGCACTAAACGCGTACTCGTGTTTTCTAAATCTACTGACTATGGAAAAGAGACCTTGTTGAATAATTCCTCCGTTTAGTAAGATGGAATTTAGAGAAAAACCGCTTGTGTTGTTTTTGCACTTGCATCGAAGACAACTCTCAATGGAGTGGATGCCTTCTCTGGTTTGTATACGGAATGATAAGGAATATAATAGTTAATCTTATCTAATGCTTCATTTTTAATCTCCTCCATATGGCCTAAAGTTTCATATTCACTCATAAATTCTTTATACAGAGTTTCCATTGTATTGTTTTTGTTTAATTTTTCCCAAATACCATTTAGTCGCTTGACCGCATTCTCTTTGGAGTATACTTTTAATGTTTCTGCATTTTCCTTTATGTGTAACTGAACTAGAGATCTTCCCGTTTTATCTCTTTTATGGGTTCTAACAAAATGTTCCTCACAATAAATTTCCTCTTCACTTTTAATAATTTCTTTAGAATCATCTAGAAGTGATTCCAGTTCAAATAATTTCTTTACTGTTATATCTAAGCTTGGTTCACACACTTATTAAACAACAATTGACTTGTTTCTGTGACTGAGGAAGGGCACCAGTGACTAAATAGCCAAATTTTGTATTTTGTAAAATTACATTTCCCTCCTGCAAATAATGTTGTTCTGGGTTTAAAATTTGTAAAAATAGTTCACTTCCTATCAATATAGCTATTTGACCTGGCATATGGAAATTAGAATCTGCCAGCTTAATTGAAGCTGAAATATTTAAATCCGATATATTTAATTTCGATATAGGAATCGCATTGGTAATTTTAGGTAAAAGTGAAAATTGTACATTGCGTGCAAAAGTATATAATCCCGATTTGAAACTTCAATATTTGAATGAAATTGATTGATTTTATATTGAAACCAATTATAGATTGGTTTGCAAACCTAAATTTAAATCCCAACTTTCTTGCTATGTCTTCTCTCATAACGCATATCGTAGACGCATTATCTAATAATCCTCTTAACTTAATTCTATATCCATCAGAACTCTTAACGAAAATCATGAATGTATTTAATAAAACACATTTCCATTAGTCAAAACAGAAACTTCTGGCTGACCTTCAAACCGAGTAGGATTCGAATTGGTCTCTATCCCCCTTCCTCTACAGTGTGATTTTTAACTGCAGAGCAAAGTTCGTTAGAATCGTGAAGCAATGAATTATGTAATCCTTTGCAACCACTAACTGTATATTTGTATTTAGACATGCAGGCACCAAAATGAAGTCTGTGAGGCAATTTATACAGCATTTGTAGTTACCGGTTATTTGCCGGTTTCTCTGATGGCACGTACTAAGCAGACCGCTCGGAAAACCGCTCAGAATCTACCACCTCCTAATGACCATGACATTTGCAACGAATTAACGATGATCCAAATGAGATTGGAGCTCCTTCGATCCCAAATGACTGTCACTGAAAAATTCCTGATCAGATGCCGTCTCGGAAACATCCAGATCCTGCCGTCACATGATGAAATGACTGAAATGAGAGAAAAACATGACGAACGGAAAAGGACATTTGACGAAATGATAGGTGAGTTGACTTTGCTTGGTTCTTGCCCAATAAACTGCCTGTATCATACGGAATACGACCCCCTAAATATGTCTAACATATTAAATGATCTAACCCAAAAAGAATTAGCTAGTTTTGAGGAAAACCTCAAACCTGAGATTGCGAAGAAAAAACCAACACCCCCCAAAGAAATGATAGATAAAACCGTAACTGCTAAAGATACAGCAGAAGATAACTCAGTTCTCAGAAAAAATACCCGTACCAAGGATTTCATCTCCCCAACAAAATTTGCAAAGAAGCAAAAAGTTGCTGAGAATGACCCCATTGGTGCTCCCGCACCCATTAAGATAGCAAACCAATACCAGGCCCTTGCTGGAAACAGCACGATCCCGGATCCGGATATCGCAGTGGTGCCAGTTGCCCCCCGAAAATTACCCCCCATTAATCTTAAATTCCAAACGAACTACAAACCAATTGTTAAAGAAATATCGCAAAAATTCCCTACTTCCAGCACAAAACTGTCTGGAGAATTTCTAAAAATATTTGCGACCTCGCCCGATGAGCATCGTAACATCACCGATTTCCTTACGGAAAAAGGCGAACAGTACTTTGCCATCCAGCCGGTCGCAAAACGCCCGCAGAAAGTAGTCATTAAAGGACTACCCATTAGTACTGACGTAGATGACATTAAAAACGACTTAACAGAGCGGGGCTTTGATATTATCAAAGTTGCCCAGCTCACCAAAGCCAAGACCAAATTTAAACTCCCCTTCTTCTTAGTCGAATTAAATAAATCCCCCGACTCTCCAGACATCTTCAAACTACAAAAGTGCTGCTACCTTACTATCAAGATAGACACTTTCAACAGACGCCCAGGGCCTACGCAATGCTACAATTGCAACTTTTTCCAGCATTCCTCTCAAAATTGTAAAATGACTACCCGATGTCTAAAATGCGGCCAGCCGCACCGAACGAGTGACTGCCCCATTAAAACGACAATAGAAAACCCAACTTGCATTAACTGCAACGAGAAAGGCCACCTGGCCAACTCGCACCACTGCATCAAATTCCCTAAACAAAAACCCAAAAAAGGAGAACCCTCCCAAGACAGAAACAAAGAAAAACCCCAAAATATCTTCAGCTCTGCTAAAATAAGAGAAAATACTTCCTATGCAAATGCCCTTAAAGGTGACCAAAAGATGGCGCCACCTCCTGAGCAGACCAGCAGCAAACCAAAAGAAACCCCTCTCGGGGAAAACAGACAACCAGAGACCGCAGCAAAAGAAGGATCCTTTGGATTCATGGATGCTGTAATGGAATTGAAAAAATTCTTCACCGACTACCCCTCGCTTCTCGAGCTAGGCAAAAAACTCAGACAGGCCCAAGGCGATGAAAGACTCTTTGTCTTTTATCACCATCTAGCGAACAACTAATCCAAATGATATCCATCCGGATCACGTAACCTGAGTTATTTTCTTTTTTCACCCATCAACTCCCCCCATTTCTTCACCCAAGGCAGTTTACAATATTCTAAATTACTCTAAATTAACAATGGCAAACCAAGCATACAAAGTCAACCACATATCGAAGATAGGAGATTAAGATCTCAGCAGAGATCAGGTGCTCCAGAGAAAACATCCCCAACATCTATACAAAGTTTGTTATTGGTAACAAATTTCTTTCAGCACTCCACACAGACATATTTTGAAATGCAGTACATTTATAAAGGGGACGAGAATTTCGACATGGGATACAAGATTTAACAAATATTTTGTTACTATATTAACTACCAGAGATTTGGCTTTAGTAGACATTGCAGTATTTTTATGAATCATTTTTTAGCACTAGAAATGCGAGTAATGTTTTCTAACACGGCACTTCTCTTTTCTAAAAATTTCATAATAGACTCAAATGTTGGAACTTCTGCTGTTTTCAACGAAAATTGAAATTGTTTTCTAGATTCTTTGTCAATTTTTTGAAGAATTATATTTATTAAAATTATATCTGATAAATCATTCTGCTCATATTTCAAAACTTTAAGTGCACTAATGTTTTTATTGATACAATCCATTAAAGCGTGCAGTTCTTTGGCTGATTCCCTATAAATTTTTTCATAATTTACTATCTCAAGGACATGAAAATCTATTAACTGCCGTTTGTTTTCGTAACGATCTTCTAATGCTTTAAAGAGGGAATCGAAACTATCGCTAAGCGACTCCAAGAGCTTTGCTTCTCCTTTTAGAGATGCTCGAAGATAGTATAATTTTTGCGAATCATTCGATTGCTCATTATTACTTATTAAATTAATACATTGATTTTTGAAATTAGAAAATTCTGTGCTATTACACCAGAAAATTCTTTCAATGGAATTTGAGGTAAGCGGATACTATATTTACCGTTATCATTTAAATTAATGTTTACATCTTCAGTATTTTTCAAAGAATACATTATAAATATATCTTCAATGTCCAGCTGAATGATTTCCAAGCTTTCGGAAGTTTCTATTTCACAATAATCCTCAGCTATTTTATCTAGATTGATCTGTAATTGCTCAATATTTTTCAGTTTTATTTCGATTTCAGTGACACTAGTATCCTTTGACACTGTCTTCTCCAATGTAAAAGTCTCTAACCTAGTTAAAGTGCCTTTAATTGAATCTTTTAAGCTATTCAATTTTGCTTCAGTAGCTACGTTGGAGTTATTTTTATTTTCCGATTTTTTACCCATTTTCTCCGGCTCGACGGACCAATGTTTCGTCAATATTTGAGTGGACTGTAAACTGGTAAGAATAAGAAAATCTAACTTTCGCAACGCTAAGCCTACTTTATTTTTGCCTTTGTCGGGGTACAGCTTGACTGTATCTACTTTTACAAATTTTTTTACAGATGGCGCTACAGTGCGCTGATGACGTAAGAATAGGTTTTAATTTTGTTTTCGCGGAACCCTAATTTTTTTTTTCTAAAATAACGTTGGGTGGATGGCCTGAGTACCTAGCTCTTCCGTGCTATAACCTCACACCACTTTGAAAGGAATGCAGCAGCAATCCTGTACCCAAAATGTTCCTTTGTTATCGTTTACTGCGATCCTGGTGGTGGTGTTTGTCTTCATTGATTGTTAAATTTTTATTTCGCTCACTGAAATTATATTTTATAACAGATTGTCTATCCTAAACGTACATTTTGTCTCGTATGAAAAAGGCCTTATTTTTTGCTTGAAATACCTAATTTATGGACCAAAAAGAACTTTTAATCCATTCTGAATTTTATAAATTACCATAAATAAATAATTTTTAAAAAAAGCAAATTATCTATAACATATAGTTATACAAAAGAATTCATTCTTTTTGTCCACAGCGTAGATATTTAAGTTGACAAATAAGGTCTCCGATATATCTGTTGTAGATAACCTACTTTTTGCTCATTATAATAAATTATGAAAAGTAATCCGATGCAAAAATTTTACCGCCTAAAGGAAATAAAAAGAATTTTTACTGAAATTATCTTCGCGCGCTCCACGAAATAAGCAATTCATTTCGAAACCAATTTATTTTTGGCTACCACTATTTTAAAAAGGATGTTTTCATAATATATTAACAATAATCATGTAAACGTTAAAATATAATGTTACTTATGCATTAAAAAACTTCCTTTATTGGAGGTGGGTGTATGTTACAGAAACTCTTAGTTTACTTTGCTCAGTTATACTTGAGGAGCCCGACTCCAATGCTTTCGATTTGCAGAAAGTTTCCGTAAAATCCGGCGTATAACGCGCACATATTCTTAAAAACTATTTTTTTTTAATATTTAAGTACATTTGCTGTAAAACGCGCGAGCACCCCCTTTCTTTCGAAGGAACTTGAAATGTATGTGTGTATTGCTCTTTTGTTTTAAAGTCATTTATTCAAGGTATAATCCAAGACTTTTTTTTAAAAAAAAATAGTATATACTTCTAAAAAACGCCTTTTAAGTTCATTAGGTATGTTATTTCCTTTGAATAAACAGTATTCCGATCTATGAAGAAATCTAATCGAAGTGACAACTTCTATTGGCGCGATTTGTCGGAGAGTGAACATCACGCTCGAGAATGTAACGCTCATTCCGCATTTTTCGAGGATTGGATCAAGACAGCGCTGATGCACCCAGATAAATTTTTTTAAAGCAGTGCTAGCGCTACCTGTTGTCCAAAATATTATTTATTCTTGTGAATATATCTCATGATTATTTATCAAACCTCAGTTTCATCTGCAGTTAATTTAGTTAATGAAAATAATTTATTGAATTATAAAATAAATATTACTGAAAAGGCAAATTTTTTGAAAAATGTAAATTTCATTAAAATATCTACACTTTTGCTTCGTATGAAGAAAAATTAAAGCATAAAATATCAAATCTCACAAGGGGAGGGTACGACTAAGGAAATTCATTTCGGATCGAGAATTGGTGTAATAGTAGTAGTCCTTTAGGGTATTCAACCCTTAATGTAATTCCGTCGAATGGCCAGTCAATTCGGAGAAAACAGCGTTCTAAATTCATGCTTAGCTTTTATACAGTTAAGTTTCAAAAGTTTTTATCGTCCCAGTGGCTCGATTGGCAAATCGTGTGCCTGCAATGCAGGCGGATCCGAGTTCGAATCATGCAAAAAACTTTTTTCTTTCAATTCCTTTAATTAACTTTTAAAATTAAATAAATTTATTTATGAAAGGTTTATTAAATATTGAATGATATTCTACATAATTATATTTTACATTTTATAAAGTAAAAAAATTACTGTAATTAGATAAATATTTATATAATATTTAATAAATATATTTTTATATAAATAAATAATATTTATAATAAAATATATAATAAATATTAAATGATATTTTACATAAAAATTATTTACAAATAGTTTTATAATGTGAAATATAATATACTATAAAAGAAATATTATATACATATAATATAAAATAATTTATAAAATATATTATTATGGAATTAATTATTTTATAATTATATGAAATGCTTAATAAATCCTTTTTAAATAAATTTATTCAATTTAAAAAGAAATTTAAATAATTTTAATAAACGTATTTAAATAATTTTAATAGTTTTAACTAATCATAATGAATTATTTTTAATTAATATTAATTAAATATTTCAAATTAATAATAATTATTTTAGTAAATATTAATTTTAAATAATTTTAATAAATAATTAATTTTAATTAAAAATATTTTAAACAATTTTAATTAATAGTACTTTTAAATAATTTTAATTAATAATTAATTTTAAGTTTTAATAATTTTAAGTAATTTTAATTTTCAGTTAATGAAAATTCAGTTAATGAAAATAATTTAATGTATTGTAAAATAAATATGACAGAAAAAGCCAAATATATTGAATTCTGTGAATTTCATTAAAATATGTACACTTTTGCTTTGCATGAATTAAAATTAAAGCATAAAATATTAGAAATAAAATTTTAATTGACATATAACATGCAAATTAATTCACCTAGATTGAAATTCTATTTTTTTTTTCGAAAGAATTACGCAATATGTCAACACTTATCGAGTAATTTTTTAAAAGTATCCTTTAAGAATAACTTTTTCTCAACAGTAGCGCACACAGGAATTTTTCAAGGGGGGGGGGGG
>BMAV01003571.1:33448-55697 GCA_019973955.1 Trichonephila inaurata madagascariensis
TCCCGGGTCGAAAGTCCACCATTCTTGTATCATGCTCCTTTTGATTTAGTCGATTTTCGGGAACAAAAAACAGTAGAAAATTATTTGTTGAATAAATAACTAGCCTTAATAAAATCAATCAGAGTTATTAATTAGATTTATAATCAATCGGAAAAAAATTCAAGGGCTTTGGGGGTGTCCGGACTCCTAGGTCACCCCCCTTGTGTGCGGCACTCTGTTTCTCAATATAAGATAATAATATATATATATGTACATGTATTAATATGTATTAAAATAACGTTTAAGCTATTTTCTTTTCAACACACACATTATAATATAGTGAGATAAAATATAATCACCAGGATATCATATTTTAATTGCATATTTATGCCAGTAGTTAAATGTGTAAGACTTGAAAGAATAAAGAATCACAAAAAGGAAAATAAATTAATCTTATTTATTAACTAAACTGAGCACGGGAACCACCAGTTAAGAATTATTTATTTTGATTACAATAAGTATGGTCAAAATCTGTATTGATGGATGTAATTTCTTCTGAATTTAACAGTAATCCTTCTTTAGTATTTACTTCTTCAGTAGGATTTTTGAGTGTACTGGCAGTGTGCATCTTTTTCTTCGTGTAGAGAAATATCCAGATTGTTTTTCAATCTTGTTTATATTTATAGTTGAGGATTCCATCATTTTAATTCTTTTATTATTGTGCTCCTTTTTGTTATAGAAAATATTTAATATACTATCTAGGTTTCTGTGGATTTTATTTTCTTCTTCTGGCGTACACTCGTGTTCATCAATAAGAGCAAGTATGCTTTCAATTTTTCTTTTTTTGGATTCACGACCATCATTATTAGCAGATTCAGAGCTACACGGTAAAACATCAAATGTTTCTTTTTAAATATCATTTTGATTTTAACAATTTTCTTGTATTTCTTCATTATGTGTATCTTCATTTAAAAACATTTGGGCAACTTTATGAATGTGTTTGCAAATATTTCCTCTTATTAAACTGTCTTCACACAAGTGCATGTACATGAATGAATACAAATTTTGCAGGCAGTATATTTAATGTTACATAATCTATGGCATTCTTCTTTCTTGCATATTAAATAGTTGAAATGATTGGATTCAATTTTCCACTTGTTATATGCTAATTTTTCAATTCTATTGCTTTGAATATCTTCTATTGGCAATTTCTGATAATTTATCAGAGGAAATGTTTTTTTTTTTTTTTTTTTTTGTAATTTTTATTAAACGTTGAAATATTAAGTCTCTTACAAGTTTTAAGAGACCATCTAATGCAACATTTAATCTCTTGACATGTTTTCCATCAAAATAATGGTACTTAATTTTTTTATGAAGGGACTCCACAAACACAAATACATTATATTTATGTCCAGACCCTGTCTGTAACAATAGGCCCATTTTTCAGGTCTCTGAGCATAATTTAGCTGGAAATATTTTAAGAATTCAGAAGTGTCTGGGTCATTTAATAAGTTTTCTATGAATTGCTGACATATGTATGCTGCCCAGCATAAAAAAGGTTGAATGCCCCTGTAATAGGCCCTTGTCAATAACTGCGATCTGGAAGTGAGTGGAATACACTGGAACTTTTTCGAACCATTGAGGTTTTTCACGAATTTTCATTTGCTGTGCTGTCGAAGCTACTACTAGCGTCGTCTTTTAGCGATGGAGGATATTACCTACTATTTACGATTTTGACTACTAGATGTCGCCAAGAGTCACAGTTGTATCAATACGTACAACAATTGAACCAGCAAATTTAGCAAGCGTATGCTCGCTCAGAGAGCTTATTCGGTGGCTAGTCTAGAAGTTATACTCGTAGATAATTTCAGAAAAATTAAAATGTGGTTTTGGCCCGTACGAAACTACTGTATTAAACAGAGTATGACCCTATGACTGAAAAGTTTTGAGATCCCTTTTAAGCTTTTATTACATTACTTTATTTCCCTAGATGGTGCTTGGAATGAATACGACAGAATGTTCACAATATTTATTTTTACATTCTGATTAAAGTGCCAGCTTTTATGATATAAATAATATACCAGATGGAGGAAGGCTTTGCGATCAATGTAAAATTATTCTATAGACATTTTTTCCCCACATAAATTACTAAATATAACCTTTTTTTCCCCCCCAACATTAATAATGTAATATTGCTTTTTAATAATTTTCTCTCTGTTTATATATTTCAGTTTGTAGTACAGCTTATTATGTCAGAAAACTATAACTAATTGCACTTAAAGCTATTGTTTTTAAAAATGGCGAGAAAAAAAAAAACCAAATGAAATTAGTAAGACTTCATATATTATTCTTTTAATCTGATGCAAAGGGGTTATAGCACCTTTCCTTACAAATCATAATTGAGTAAAATAAAAATAATTTTTCTGCGGCATGCGCGAAGTACCCAAAAAAACAACTTTGAAATATATAATCACTCATGCCTTTTACTTCTCAAGAAGTGGATCAATTGAGAGCGAATAATATGAATATAGGTTGAAGAATGGCAGACATGGCGAAATTAATTACTGGACAAGTGACGACACCAACATTGAAGAAAGAAATAAAAGAATTATAAGACAGCGGATGCTGCTCTTATCATTTGTTTAAATAACATCAAAAATGGCCTCGGCGCTATGATCCAATTTTTCCGCCCTCACCATCCCTCCCAAAATGCTGGCTCAGTAAATGCAAAAAAGTCACTCCAGGTCAAATGGCGTGGATGGGCATTTATCTATTTTTACATTCGTTTTTAATTATAAAACTCAAAAAAAATTTCTGAATTTTCAATTTTTCACGGACAGTTTATCCGATACTACAATTTAAGTTTTTATGCCTTTCACATCAATTATTGTTTTTTATCATTTCATACGACGATTTTAAATTAAACATGTTTCCTAGCAATTGCGTTCTTTCAAGTCTTAAATCACCTTCAATTTAACAACTATTTCATGTTTCGATAAAATGTCAATTTTAGCAACACGTTTCGTTAGTATGGATCTAATATAATTATTTTTAACTTTTTTCCTTTTCTTTTATTAAGGGGGGGGGATTTTTCTATCATTGCCGTTATGAATACAAAATTCAGATAATATTGTTTCACTTGAACAGAACAAAATAAAATTTATTGCAACTTTGTTTTCAATTAATTTTATCTCCAATGTTCTAATGTGTTTTCACGTATTTTTATCCACTTTTCGCTAATTCTTACGTCCTCGAAGCATAAAATAATTCCTTTACCTTTCTTTAAGGAGGTATCACGCATACTCAACTTTGTTGTACCATGAAATAAATCTTATTTTCGGGGTTTGTGAAGCAGTTCTACATTTTCAGGAATTTTCATTCATTAGAATACGTATTCAGACGCAGTATAATTACATTTAATTCTAAAATATTATAAACAATAATTTCTTATTTTTCGAAAGACACTCGTCTGTATTCATATATTTGTCAAGTTTTTATCCAAACGAGGCAGTTACTCCAACTAAGTAGCATCCGCCGCGCCATCTTTATCCATTATATTTTAGAATACATTTTTTTTTTCATTCGATTGTAAAATTTTAAAAAATGCGCCTTTTTTTATTTAAAGTGCTTCTATATATTTGATACACATTTCTAACTCCCCTCCAAAAAAGTTGTATAAGATTGATTTTATATTTTTTAAACTGTATTCATGTACGAAAACAGTATTTAAATGATCAAATTACCATAAATTGAATTATATGTTACCTCTTAATAAGCTTTTATTTTAATTTGAAGCCCAACACTCTTTTTTTCATTTATGTATTACTCAAAGGATATGCAATAAACATTTTAATTGAATCATATTCTTAGAATCATAACGTAATAAATATAGTTTTGTATAAATTACAATTGAATGAATGACCTTAAAATGAATTTGTATACAAATATGAAAAAATATTATATGTAAATAAAAATATATATTAAATTAATTTTAGTTACTTTTTAATCTATGATTAACACTACTTTTGAGAAATTAAATATCAATTTCGAAAAACGACAGTATTCTAAGGAAATCTTATGAAAATTCCTGCTGTCTATTAGAACTCTAGGCAACTGGAAGAATTCTACTTTCGTTGACCATGAAAACCTAGAGATTTTAAATATTTACTGTAGCAAATTTCTTATATGCACAGACTATTACTATTACAGCATCCTCTATTCATCTTTGCTTTATTCATCGTTAAAACAAAAGCATTCGCTGTTACCAAAATATTTGTGTGATGAAATTACAAATAAATACGGGGAAAAAATCGTTCGGATGAGCAAAAATAAACCTCGTAACGATTACTAGAATGAATTTTTGGAAGGCATATTGTTTCAGCATGGCGTATTGTATACTTCGAATTCCTTAAAAAATAGAAATTTATAAACGACAAAAAAAATTATTAGACTTTTATAATTAAAAAAATATGTAGATGAATAATACCCTGGTCATGAAGTCACAGCCACACCACTTTTATTTTTAGAGATATAAATACATTTATATATATAATTTTCGTTTGAGAATTAGTCGAGTTTAGGAGTTATTCTCTTCACTTCTGCGTAAAGACCGTCCTTTAGTGATGGCAAATTTTATAGCCGCTTGCGCTTAAAAGCGGTAATATGGTAATACTTATGACTGTTTCGCGGAAAATTGCCTCAAATGTGGTAAATTTTGAAACTTAAAAAAAAAAGTTATACTAGCAAAGTGACTGAGAGATACTTCTAAACTCTTTTATAAACATGTGCTTAAAATATTTGTCGTTCAAACACCAGAATCAGATAGATTTTCTCAGGAGTGGGTCGAGACAGCACTAAAGAACCCAGATATTTTTTAATGCAGTGCTATCGCCATCTGTTATGGAATATGGAAACTAAAATAATTGAATAGCTTTGCTATTTTTGTATCACTGTATTAGTCGAACGATTTTTGCTGAAGTTCTTAATGCATTTTATTTACATTTTTAATAATTTTTACTTTTGGCTTCTTGTTTTTTTTTTTTTTGCTTTATTTTGTTAATTGTTTTATTATCTTTCTTGTTATTTTAATTAGTCAATCTGTTTTTTAATTTTCTCTCATCAATTTTTGCATACTTATTGTTTTCTGAAATGAATGTGCATAGCAGAGACTTAATCTGCTTATTTTGTGATCAAGTCTTGACTCACCCTTTTTGTTTGAAAAGTCATTTAAAAAATGTTAATGATCATCAACAGTGTGATGTAAATGGTGAGATTTTGAAGGAATTCAATACTTACAGTGGTATGTATAGTTGCATTTAAAAAAAAATTTTAGTTTATAAATTTTTACTGTAGTAGACAGAATTTTATACATTTACGTATAAATATTTTCAACTGAAGTTTGTGTAATTTTATATTAATAAATGTAAACCTACTTTTAATTAACACTATAGAATTTGTTACATGGAAAGAAGAAGAAAACAAGACCATGTCAAAATATGTTAGACAGCGAGAAAGTAAAACACTTAAAAATGGAGACATAGTGATGAATTATCGCTGTTTTCGAAGTGGGACATGCAAACCAAAAGGGAAAGGTCTAAAGAATTTAAAGTCTCAAGGCTCTGCTAAAATTGGAATTAGTTGCCCAGCAGTAATAAAAGTTAGACAGAGTACTGAAAATGTAGTAAAGCAGTAGTTCTCGAAGCATCAAAATCATGAAACTCAATTGGAGCACTTAAGGTTATCAGAGTCTGAGAACAGCTATTGCTAATATAGTACTTTATTTATATTAGACTTTCATTATTCTTAATTGTATTACTATTAGTTACTATTGTTAATTCTGTTTATTTATTTTTCAGGAAGATTAAAAGAAGGTGTCAGTGAAAAAATTTTTTTGCAGGATATTAGAAATTACCGTTGACAGGGGCAGAAAGATGCTTATTGAAAAAGAGGATATCTGTTGGGGTACCTATTTCGCCACACATCTGACTCAAACCCTCAACACCCAAAATTATCAACGTGTCTACCCGACACTGGTGCAGGTACCAAAGATATGTAGGTACACCCCCATTCACCCAAATCAAGAGAGACCACTTACCTGGGTAGTACAAAATAATCTTTATTGATGACAGGAACACACTTCACATATTAAAACATTGAAAAAACTGACTACAAAAATTCTCCGCTATTCTCATACAGAAAGAAAAACACTGTTGGCGCCATCTGTAGGAAATCTGAAAAACATTAACTGACAAATTCTCAACACTCCCACTTTTTGATTTTCGGAAGAGAAATCAAAAAATCAAATAATGGTATCTCTAGTGCAGGAACACACCTCCAGAGGTCTTCACCTTCACCACTCGAACATGCCCGTCTCTGCCTGTAGAAAGCTCTTGAACACGAGAGATGTGCCAGTTCACTCTCTTTAGGTTCTCGCATCCGACTAATACGATGTCTCCTACTTTTAATTCGCAGTCATTATGTCCATGTCTCTGGATCTCCCACCATGCAGCCGTGGGTGGAATAAATTTCCATGTTATGGGATTTAACGTTTCTTGAGAAACAACTACTTTCTCCCAATCAACTTTTTTCAGTCCTGCAGATACACCGACAAAATTAGTCCCGTTGTCGGAATATACAATAGACGGTTGACCTCTGCGGGCTATGAAACGACGGAAGGCTTGGATGAAGCATTCGGTACTTATGGACGTAACCCAGTGTTTCTCAAACTGTGGGGATATCCCAATGAGGGAGGCACAAGCATTTCGAAAATAAAAGGTTAAAAAAATTAATTTTCTGGAATTAAACATAACAAAATACTTTCTGACGTAATAAAAAAATACAGATTTACACTGATATGATTTACATATATCATCTGGCAAAATTACATCATCAAAAATAAAAGATTCTACTTCAAACGCTCATTAGCTATCTTTGATTCTACAACCAAATTTAAAAAATATTTTGTTTGCTGTACTGTAATTCCACGATGAGAGATTTTTTTTTATTACGTTTCTTTTAACCTAATATATATTATTTTAGCTGACCTTCTCGAACTTACTGGATGGTTATCTGCATCCCTTTTTTTTAGGGAAGTTATAAATAATATATTTCTGTTTCGCCTTTTTCCATGTGAAAAAGTTTTATAATATATTGAGCACTTTGAAGAATTATTTGGCAAGATTTATTTTTATGAGTATTCTGAAGCATAATGTGAAAAACGTTGAACACAATCCTCTTTTAGAACTAATATCCATATTATTTTTATATTGAATACACTGAACTGAATGTTAGCGAAAAGTGTCTGTGATTTGTGTTCTTTATTAAAGTCACGCACATTTGAAACATTTTAGTTAAGTTTTACTGGATTTCTTCTCAAATTTTCGAAGACTAATTGAAAAGTCCTTGAAAATTTTCTCTTAGTTAAATTATTAACCGAAATTGTGTGGTTTTTATTGTATATAGGAAAAATAATTATAAGAAAAAAGGATTGGGGTGAGTCACTCCGCGGAAACATTAACGTTAGTATATATATATCGAGTGCACACTTGATCTTGGGCTAAGACATTTTGAAGTTTTCTCGATTTAAATATTAAAAATAACACAATTATTCTTTATTTGAATTTTGCATTCTTTTTCATTATTTAACATTAATTCTAAATGCTAATTCTGTGAGGCTTAATATTACAGTTCGTTCAAAACTATTTATAATATAAGCATTCATTTCAAAAAATCATTTTACATTTTTGTATACATTGTCATGCACTTGGTTTTACTCTCCTTACAGTTAAGCTATTATATCCAGAATAATGTATTATTTTTTTTTAAAAAAAATAAACTCGTGTGAAGAGTGGGTATTTCAGCCAGTATAAGAACAAGTTTAATAATTATTAGTGACTTCCATGAGCTTGTCTTGCAGAGCAAAGTTTTTCAAAGGAAGGCTTAATATTAGAAATTGACACTCTGAGTTCTTTTTCTATATTTAGCTGAGATTTATATTTTGTATTCACAACAGCAACAGCAGAAAATCCGGTTTCACAAATGTAGGATGTTGAAAATGGTAATAGTATACGAAATGCTTTTGTTTTCAGTGCAGAAAATTCATCATCCACTTCTGCCCAAAACTCAAAGAGCTATTTATTTCAAAATTTCCATTTAACTATGTCACTGGATGTGAATTCTATGAAAATTTCTCCTTCGGCAATTGAGAGTCCTTCTGGAGTATTGTGAAATGAATCCCTAACCCACTCGTAACTTGCTATCAAGTTGTCTTCAGCAAGAAAATACTTTTTAAAATTCCATGCCAACATGACTAAATGATTTTCTATGGTTTTAAAAACAACTTCCTTGTGTTGTTCTTCAGGTTTGTAAGTTTTAACACATAGTAAGTACACATGTAAGTTTTACCCAGGGGTTTTCAGTAATAGTAATAGTAAATACAAAATTTAAGTATTCTTTAAAATATATCCTTGATTTATAATTTTCGGAACCATACTCTTCTGTGTACTTGTTGATACTTTATTATCATCGAATGTGTTCTCTACAACTTAAATATATATATATATATATAATGATTTTGTGATTTACAACTAACGCGTAAATTATAAAATGTAATTTCAAGACAGATTCGGTAGCTATAGAAGTATCGACTCTACCAAAACTGAATGGAATTGTACCAAGTACAGCTTTTTTACATGTTTTGCGCAGACGTCCGACAGGTTGGCCAGACTCACGTAAGCCTTCGGCAGAATTTTTGCCAAATGTGATGAATATGATAGAGAGCAACATAGGCTAGATTATTTTTCTAATGATATTTGTACCTATAGAAATGGATGATGAAGGGAATAAATCTTTAATTAAATATCATTTTGCAAACTGTTCTAATTTAAAAATTAGCGAAAGAAAAATAGCATAATAATTATCCTATTACTTAAAAGTATATATATATATAATTTACTTAAAATATATATTACTTAAAAGTAACATATACAAAATTTAACACTTACCTTGTGAAGATGTACGGTTTATAATTAAGATCGTATTGTAGTCTTAGAGTCAAAGTGCATTATATATATATATAGTATTGCATTCAATACATTATTATTGTATAAGGGGGGCGCGATAAAAATTGTGATTGAACATTGGGTCTCCAGTACTGAAAGTTTGAGAAGCACTGACGTAACCAATTCCACAGATACACACATCTATACACTACACAGATAAACAATACTACCCAGGATTTATTTTTACTTTTGATAATCAGAGGGCCACATAAATCTACACCAGTTACTTCGAATGCGAATGCATCCCTAACTCTATCTAGTGGTAATTGAATAGGTGCAATAGTCAGAGATTTTTTTTTTTTTTTTTTTGCTGAAAATCTTTTACTCCGAACATACTGCTTTACCACTGATCTTATTGTTTGTCTCGCATCTATAATCCGGAACTCTTCTCTCATTATGACAGTTAGTGCTTGTATTCCTTCATGAGAATACCTTAAATGATAATCACTGATTAAACAGTTAACAATGTGATGTCAAGAAGGCAAAAGAATAGGGTAACGAAATGCATAATAATCATCCCGTTCAATGATTTTACGCCCACGGCGTCAAAATACGAGGTACCTTACCAAAAAACGGTATTACCCTCTCATCATAATTAATAAGAAAAAAGAGAATAATTAATTGAAAGTTCCATAAAATTTAAAAGAGATGCTATCAAAATTATTAACAACAGATCAGAGCCGTTCTAAAAGAAAGCTTCTCACCTGTAGCTGAGGACATACTACCGGTGAGAGAGCGATAAACAATTCAATTGGCAAGTATGGAACATATTTAATGAGGCACCATTCCGGAGGGAGGTGGCAGAAAAATCTGTGTTCTTCTCTAATTCGTCCTTACGGAACGAAATCAGAAAGAGACACAGAATTTGGAAGATAAAATGGAGAAAATAAAAGCAATTAATGCCTTACATGAAGGTACATGATGTTAAAACAAAGGGGAAGGACAAACACTGCTGAATCGTGTAGTGATGACAGGAGGGAGTGTCGCTGAACAGCGAACGAAAAGAGAAGGCGTTGACACAGAAAATGTTCATAATGTGATGCCATCTGCTGGAGATGAATAAAATAAAAGATGATCCACAAAAGATGTGGAAAAAGAATAATTGACATGGAATTAAACTACCACTCAAGACCGCGATTCAGAAGAATGTGGGTTTAAGTCGAAGTAATTTAATGGAGATGAAATCTTGCACAAAATGACAAAAGCTAAAATTAGAGAATTTTTTTTAAAATAAAAAATATAAATTTTGAAAAGAGTTACCAAAGACTATATTCAGGATCTCCGAAGTGTTTACCTGGCAGTTGGTTGCGTTCCCTTACATGGCATGTAATCTTGGCGTCTTTTTCCATTAAGATGCCAGACTCCATACGGAGTAGAAATTTCAGCTATTTCTCTTTGCTGTTGTTCTTGATAAGCCAGGTGACCCGATTTTTCGCCCAAGAGACATGTATGGGATATTATAGGTCACTAGTTTTGGACTCTCCAATGTTTGAGCAACAATTTAGAAATAATTAGCAGAATGTATTACAAGATGAGATTAGGAATCTTTATCAAGTATGCATCGCAGCCAGGGGAAAATAAATAGATTATTTAACATTCAACATGCAATTGGTGAGTTCTACAGTTTTCAATTTTTAATATCATTAATTTTATACGGACTTAACATATGTTTAATTTCACTAAAGACAAGTCATTTTCATTAAGATATTATTTGTCCCCTTCGCAAAACAGTGTATATTCGTTTCTGCAAATACATGAAAGAAAAAATAAATACATTCTATACCTCTCATTCAGGGAAAATAGTAGCTAAAATTTCTGAGTTGAAATAATATATATGAATGCTATACAGGGTGTATCTAATCTCTTGGGCAAAACTTTAAGGGGTGATAGTATACATCAAGACAAACAATATTAAATAGGGTCCCAAACGTCTTCTGAAGGAGATAGGTGCCATTAAAGTTTAGGATCCGAAATTAAATTTAAAATGATTATAAAAAATAGAAAAATGGGTTGATTCGTTAGCGGTCTTCCCTAAAATTATTGTTTTTGCCAGTATTTTCTTGAAAAATAAATTTATAGATAAAGTTAAGCAAATGTTGATAGAGTGCTCTTTAGATTCTGGACGAACAACTATTTTTTACCATTATTTCTTGTATTCCATTGAATGATTTCAAAAGCTTAGACAAACTTAAATTTTGAACTCAAAATCTGAATCGTTGGGGGTGGTTAAGTAGCGTAAACGGAATTGTGTTCAGGAGGTGACATTTGAAACTCCCTCCCTCCTGAACAGAGTTCAGTTGTTCCCGATCTTTTTGTCGTAGACCAGGCAACAACTTCTACCTCCTACACGCAAAATAAACGAGAGAGGGATAACAAAATTACAAAATTTATTCATAATAGACATGAGCGATTTCTCCGCTCAAAATAAAAAGAAACAATTGAATGTACGCAGGTAGGGCGCATGAATGATGACACGTAGAAAATGGTACACGCGTGATTTTCTTGCGGAATCATAAGAACTTCTTGAAAGAGCGCCCACCAGCAAGGACGCAGGTCTCACACCACCGGCGGAGGGACTGTCAAATATTAGCAAGTACCCCGGGCATCTGCCGGATATTGCCTGCTACAACGGCAATCCTCGTAACCAGAGCCTCGTCGGTGGGTCTTGCGTAAACAAGACTCTTCATATGGCCCCAGCGGAAGAAGTCTAGGCAGGAGAGATCAGGAGAGTGTGCCAGCCAATTTACCGGATCACCTCGTTGAATCCATCTCCTTGGATATGCTGTATCCAATGCACTTCGCACATCTGCCCTGAAATGTGCAAGCGTTCCATCATGTTGGAACCACACACGAGCATTTATGTTGGCTGGAACACTTTTCAGTAGAACTGGAAGCACGTCTTGTAGAAATACCCGATACGTTCTGCCGTCCAGGTGCCTTGGCAGAAGATATGACCCGATGAAATGATAGTGGATAATTCCGGCCCACACATTGATGCTGAAACGCCTTATTAATGAGGATATTAATGAGGATGGATAGCGTGTGGGTAAGTGTACGTCCAGGTGTGTGCATTGTGCGCATTGAAAATGCCTTCCCGACTGAAACTGCATTAATCGGTGATTAGCCCATGTGCGGCAAAGTCTTGTTGCATAGCCCATAGTTGGAAGAACTGCGACATAGCCATCCTGTGATGACTATGTCGTTCCGGTTCCGCGTAAGCTAGAGGTGTGGGATTATCAAAATGATGAGACATAGTAGTTCTTAATACAACTTTTATTAAGAATAACTTATATTACTTAAATTCTAATTTGACAATTTTAATTAAAGTGAGAGTCAACACCCAATTAAACCTTGTATTCAAGTCAGATCACGCAACTAGATCCTTTATCTTAATTATAGTTAATAAACCGATTCATCTAAATACCTATGTCAAATATTACCTTTTGCAGATCTCCTTCCTCTACCTAAAGAGATATTTATAATTCACTTTATATATGAAGATTCCAACTTCTTTATCTAGGACTTCTATTCTTTCCAAAACTATCGGACTGCTAACTCTTGATCTGCAAGATTTCACACTAAGCTATCTCTAAACTAGTCACGCTATCGATCAGAATAATTCCACACTAAACTATCTCTAAGCTTGCCACGCTATTGATCAGAATGATTCCACACTACTATCTCTAAGCTTGCCGCGATATTGATCAGAATGATTCCACACTACTATCTCTAAGCTTGCCGCGATATTGATCTTATCATCAAAGCTTCTATCCTTTTATAGTATATCTCATTTACATATTATCTTCGTTTATCTTCTTGGTATTGGGTTGGAAAAGTTTTGCCATTAATCGTGGCCGTCAAAGAACATAGGAGTTATGTTAGCAGAAAGACGCGAGAGACGTCACAGAACCATCGTGAAAAATCGACACGTGGCTGATGGTCGGTTGCTTACAAGGCGTGCACACGCTGTGAATGATAGGGTGGAAGGCCTTCGATTCCCAACACTCGCCAAACTGTCATTTGGCTCACATTTGTGGCGGCGGATACAATCCGCATGCTCGTCTAAAGTTGCTCCTCGAATTCATGCAACACATGCTCTTCAAGTTCTGGTGTCCTCGCATTCCTGTTACGCCCTGTGTTGTGCATCCCACTGACAAATGAACCGGTTTCACTGAGACGCCGATGCAAGCGTTCGAAAGTTTTTCGGTTCAACAAGCGTCTCGAAGGAAATCGTTCCCCGTACAATCGCCGGGCCTCCAGGTCATTCTCATTCGCAACGCCGTAAATGAAATGGATATCGGCCATTTCTTGATTAGTGTAGCTGGTCATCCCTACAGCCGTTAAAAGCGAAAACACGTCGAATGCAGACAATCAGAGCTTTTATAGCACTTTACATCCTTACATACAGTTAGCAACATACAGTTAAATCGTGTACTACACTTTGCATGCAAATACGGTGATTTGCATAAATGGGTATTTTGCTCGGAGAAAATGCTCATGTCTGTTATGAATCATTTTTTTTACTTAGTTTTGTCAGCCATCTCGCGTTTATTTTACATGTAGCAGGTAGTAGTTACTGCCTAATCTACAACCAAGCATCTAAGATTGGGAATAACTGAACTCTGTCCAGGGGAGGAGGGGGTTCAAATTTCACCTGAACACAGTGGAGTTTGCGCTACTTAACCATCCCCAACAATTCCGATTTTGAGCTCAAAATTTAAGTTTGAGTCTAAGCTTTTGAAAGCATTTAATGCGATACAAAAAATAACGATAAAAAATAGTTGTCCGTTACTCCAAAGTCTAAGGCACTCTCTATCGACATTTCTTAGCTTTATCTTTACATTTATTTTTCAAGACAATACTGACAAAAAGAACAATTTTAGCGAAAACCGCTAACGAATCGACCCATTTTTCCGCTTTTTATAATCATTTGAAATTTAAGACCCTAAAGTTCAATGGTGCTTATCTCCTACGGAAGACGTTTGGGACCCTAAGTTCCTATTTAATATTGTTTGTCTTAATGTGTACTTTTACCCCTTAAAGTTTAGCCCAAGAGTTTATATACCTCCCGTATAATATAGGGTACATTCCAATGAGACTTCTTGAGGTCCAGGTCCCTTATACAAATTAGGCCCACCAGAGACCTTTTTAAGTACACAGTATTTAGCATTAATTGTCAAACACTCATACAAATTATAACTGGCAACAGATACATGTGCTTGACTCACAATCTCACAGACCTGGGCATAAGCCGACTGCTGCCGTTCGACTAAATGAGAAATAATGGTGTATGGCAGTGCTTCTCTCAAACTTTCACTATTGGCGACCCAATTTTCAATCATAATTTTTATCGCCTCCCCCCCTTTATACAATAATGATGCGGTTTTGCGCTAAAGTTACCCCACCCCCGGATCTAAATTAAAAACCATACAAATTCACAAGATGAGTATTAAATTTTGTATTTGTTACTTTTAAGTAATATATATTTTAAGCAAATTACTTTTAAGTAATAGGATAATTATCATGTTATTTTTCGTATCTATAATTTTTGAATTGGAAGATATTGCAAAATTATATTTATTTAAAGATTTATTTCTTCTATCATCCATTTTTAAAAGTTTAAATGCCATTAGAAAAATAGTCTAGTCTATGTTGCTCTCTATCATATCCGTCACAATTAGCATTCTCGCGAACGTCTGCGTGAGTCTGGGCAACCTATCCGACGTCTGCGCAAAACGTGTAATTGCAAATTTTGGTATTTTTTACCGTTGCAGACCTAGCTCATTCCCCAGGTGCTGCAATCGCTTTTTAGTTCGGCACCGCTTAATAGGATATACCAATTGACGCAAGTAATTTTGACGCCCAGTTTCCTCCTCAGAGGAAGTGTAACGTCGTGAGAGTAGATAACAAACAAAGAAAAATTGTCACAGCCTCATTTTAAAATTAAAGCAGTATTTATTTGCTTCACAGGTTACTATATATGAAGTAATAAAGTCCAATAAATATGCCAAGCCGGTGCAGTCAGTCTAAGTCTCGGGAATTCCATCTTTATCCCGAAAGGCACTCGCTCAACTCTCCACGCCACCGGCGTTCATCGTCTCACCTCTCGTTCATCTCCAATCCCTTTTTTTTCAGGGCTCCTCTCAAGTTTTCTCCATTCAGGGCTCTCTTCCAAGTTCCCTAAAAAAAGACCCTTTTAAACACCAGGGGTGGATCCACACCACGCCCCTCGTCTCTTCTCGTTGGTGGGCCACCCGGGCCACATTCGTGTCCTATTTGTGCGGCAAACACAAATACATACCCGGTCAGTCTGGAATGTAAAGGTGCCCTCATTCTTGTCGAACATCTGTTGATACACTTGTCTATCACACCACCTGTGTTCTATAATCCCATTCTCTCGACACCGGCTGAGGCTACAGGATTCTTTCATACAGGCTTCGTCTTTTTCAATGGGGTACCGGCTCTTTTTGGCCATTATGACAACTACCAGACTGGGGTGTCGGCGTTTTCCCGAGGTCAGACAATAAACAATGACCCCATGGCCACGTGCACTTGTCCCTCAACATCTGTTCGGAGCCATAAAACTTAGCATGAATGGAAGGGTGGGGTTCACCCCAATGGAAGACGTCACAGAAGGCACCTGAGCTCTGACGATTCGAAATTGAACTTCAGAATTTTTTAAAGAATTTTGGCAGCCAAGCCAAACGGACACTTCAAGAGATTTTTTACATGCCGTATAATCATACGACATGGTTGCTGTCGATTTTCTGCATCATGAAAATCCACCGACATGGGCTGGGATCGAACCCCAACCTTAAGTGTATATGGACAGCGACAAACCAGCTACGCCACCTAGTCGGCACTTGCTGAATTGTAAGGAGAGTAAAACCAAGAGCACAGCTATGAATACAAAAATGTGGAATGATTTATTTAAATGAATGATCATATAATAAATAGATTAAAACCAACTGTAATTATAATCCTGACAAAATTAGCATTTATTATTTATGTTAAATAATGAAAAAGAATGTAAAATTCTGATGAAGAATTTAATATTTAAAGCGAGAAAAGTTCAAAATGTTTTTTTACAGTTATTTACCCCCAAAGCATTTTTTACAATTATTTTTATTGTACATGATAAAAATCACAATTCCAGTGAATAATTTAACTAAGAGAAAGTATACTTACCTACTTTCTACCTTTTTTCATTTTTTTCTTTGATAATTTTAGAAAAATTCCAATAGAACCGAACTAAAATGTTTCTAAGGTACGCGACCTTAATAAAGGACACAAATCACAGACACTTTTTACTAACGTTACAGGAATGATATTTGTAAGCAAAACTGTCATATTTTGTTCAAATTTTTGTAGTTTTGCTGAACTTTGACTCTGCACGCCGTGGGACCACTCCTGGTCTAAATGTGTAATCAATCTAAAAATATGAATGTTAGTTCTAAACAGGAATTGGGTAAAACGTTTTTCATCATGCTTTACATGTTTCAGAATACTCACAAAAATAAATCTTGGCCAAATAATCTTTCAAAGTGCTTTCTGTGCTTTTCCAAATTCCATATAACTCTTTCGTATGGGAAAAGCATATTATTTACAACTTCTCTAAATGAAAAATAATTTTTATCTTCCTAGAATGTTTCTTTGGGTGTGGGTTTTGTCTTTTCTCTGAAATAGTATTTTAGGTTTTTAAAAAGAAAACTCTTAATAAAAAAATCTCTCATCGTGGGATTACAGCAAATCAAACAAAATGTTGTGTTTTTTACTTAGTTATAGGATCAGACAGCTAATGAAGGTATCGAAGTGAAAGCTTTTATATTTGATGAAGTAATATCGCCAGATGATACACATAAATTATTTCATTGTAAATGTGTATTTTTTTAATATGTCAGAACGTATTTTGTTTACTTCATTCCGGTAAATTAATTTTTTTACACCTTTAATTTTCGATATGCTCGCGCTCTCTTATAGGATTATCACGCCCCCTCCAAGAGGGTGCGTCCCAAAGTTTGAGAAACGCTGGTGTATGGCGGTAGGTCTAAGCCTAGACATGGACAATAGACATGAAAACATAATAATGCATAGCAACTCGAATCTAACTATCATCTGGTCCAAGACTAAAATGGGACTCATTGCAGAAGATTATGCAAAATCTAACAACCATTGGTTATGACACAACTTTAGAGGATTCTAACAATAACAGGATAGAGGTAAACATCTCAAAGACCACCAGAGGTACCGTGAAACATAGATGTGTAGAAAAAGCTGCAGCATGTTGAATTGTGGAAAATGTCTGTAGGAACAATTCTGACCTGCGCACAATCATCCAATCTTGTCTCATGTTCGTGCACTTTTCTGCCTTCCACAGTATTTATTCCACTGATAAATTCCTTCTAAAAACCATTCGTGGAAAAATTTTGCACAGGTGTCATAACCTATTGTTTAATATAATCAGCCACCTTAATACATCCTAATTATGAAACCACATTCAAAATATCCAGACTATAAGTTTTTCACAACGCAGTAATGACATTGTTAAATGTTTCTGAGGAACTGCAAAGTCGATAACGTTAAAAAAAAATCGTGCACAATTGTGTTTTTATGCAATTCCAGTTGTACAATAAAAACACATGCTACATTCATAACATTAAAGTCAATCATTAATATTATATTCGAAGCTAAGCATTAAATCATATTTTATCATAATACTCATTTTTATCATACTAATTCATTTTTTTCTGGTTTACAATGTATGTATTAATGTAAATGTGTTCCATTTGTTTTATCCTATCCTATAATGCCAAATGAGCTACCACCTTATGTGAAGAAAAGAAAAAATGCTGATTTGAAATGCTTTTACACTTTAAAAATACAGATTATAAACAGAGGTGCGGATTATGAAAATTGAGACACTTTACTGAGTAAATTGTTCCAAATTTTTAAACTCTTTTAAACTTGGCGGAAATATTCTCTATAAAGTTATGTTATTTTTCTCAAAAAAGATTACTCAGAAAATTTAGATGAATACTCCACTTACCAAAAAAAAAGTCATTTTATTTCATAATTAATATAAAACAATATTTACAAGGAATAACAAAAAAAAAGGTTTTGAATAATTTACTTAATTTAAGGTACACCTAAATTTGTTAGTGAAAATTTGACTTTAAGAGGTTTGTCTTCTCCAAATTTGTAAGACTTAAGGTATAATGAAACAATTGTTAACCCTTGCCAATCAGGTACTTCAAATACCTTTAAGGTATCCGACTACGTTCAGAACCGTGATTTCGCAAAAGCGTGTAAATGGACAATATTTATGATATTTAGTGTCACTTAGATTAGAAAATGTATATAAAATTATTTTAAGAATAGTATTACAATAAAAAATTATTTAAGTACAATATTTTGACAAAAAATGAACATAGAATGACAAATTTTCAAAATATTCTCCGTTTGTGAAAAAAGCTTCTATTTTAATAATATTTCGCCTGTCTATAGTTCAGGCCTCTGTACAAAGGCTCAACTAGAATTTTTGAAATATATAGCTTAGAAGTGCGTTTATCCATGTTTTAAGACAACAGAGTTGAGGAATTTTAAGAAAAAAGCGGCGATAATTATTTCAATGGGTTGTAACTCTGAAAATAATGTGAATTTTTCAAAAATCATAGTTGAGCCTCTGTAAAGTGGTCTGAGCTATGTACAGGCAAAATACTATTATAATAGAAGCATTTTTCACAAAAGGAGAACATTTTGAAAAAAGGTTATTCAAAAATAATTTTTTGCCGAAATATTGTATTTAAATAATTTTTTTTTGTGAAAATGTCCTTAAAACAATTTTATGCATGTGTTCTAATCTAAGTGACACTAAATATCATGAAAATTATCCATTTAAGCTCTTTTTTAAAATCACGGTTCCAAATGTAGTCGGATACCTTAAGGAAAAATTAAATATTCAATCTTCTTTTTCTTCTTCTTTCATATGTCCTTTTTTAATATTCCAGTTGAGCTTGTAATTTTCTTCTAATTTCTTTTGCCTTTCCATTTCATGTACAGCTTCCTGTTGTCCAGTCTATAAAATAAAAAACATCCATATTTTAAAAAGTATACGGTATCATATAAAACTTGTCAAAATAAATTTACATGATTTCAATTCAATAAATTTCTCTAAAAATATTAAATAAAAAAATCATCAAAAAAAGTCAATATTTTAAAATTTTCTCCAGAATTTATTTAATGTTCTTTTAATATACATACAATGCTTATGTCGCAGGGAAATGATTAAATTAAGGATTTCATCAAATCCTTAACGAAGATGATGAATTCACGCAAGATGGTAAAATAACTCTGTAAAGTGATTTCCCTAAAGAAAGTGTGATTTGATCATATCCCTAACCTGTTTCAGTGAAATGATGAAATAATGTTGTCAAGAGTTTAAAAGTGTTCATGTAGCAAATATGGTGAATTATTAATAATAGAGTAATTGATACAACAATAATCATAGAATTACAAATTATTTATTCGAAATGAATTAACAAAATAATTAGATAATAAAGCTGTTATTTATTTTTTTTTAAAAAAAAGGATATTTGTAGTAGAATTTCAAACATTTTTTTTAAAATTGTACATTAATGTAGTACTTCAGATATATCCTGCTTTGTTTGTAACACCTTTTTTTTCAGTTATTATTTCTCTTTTTTTAAAATAGCTTTTTTTATTATCATAAAGTTCTTTTATCTATAAAGAGGGCGTGGTTGAATTCCTAGTTTGTTTGTTTACATTTTTCCATTTAAGTTGTATCCAGTTTCTAATTTTCAGGCATATACCAAAGTGATATATCAATCAAAAGATAATAATGCAAAGAATATAACTAAATAAAACTAAAAATGATATTTAGATCATTTTGTTTTGGTACGTCACGTCAGAAACTCGGCGCTGCCTGGTACAGACGAGGAGAGGATGCAGGTAAAAGGAAGTGGTAAGAAGCGAAAACAGAGCTTTGCAAATGCTGACTTGTTCCTTTTATCATTTCCCTAAAACAGTTCGGGGATTAGATCAAATCGCTTACTTACATCAGGGAAATGAACATCTTGCGTGAATCGATTATTTCCTTAAGGGATTTGAGGAAATTCCTAATTTCACCATTTTCCTGCGACACATACACAAAGAGGGATGGGCGAGTCCTAGATTATATATTTGAGCAAAATGTGCCTTTAAAACATCAGCAGTTAATTAATAAGTTAAATACTTAAACGGAAAAAGTTTGGCAAGTTGTTATTCATCACCAGAAAGTCAAATCCATTTCGAATGTACAAAATAAAAACTTATAAATATATAAAGTATATACAACGTATAATACAGTAAAATACTTTCAACGCGAAAATGCCAAAGACAAAATGTCGATTAACACAAAATAATACAACAGTCCTAACTAACTGCTATGTATTTTCCTACATTTTTTGTTCTATTAACACGAAAAAATTTCCCTTCTTGCAATGAACAAAACGTAGAAAACACCAGACACTTAATTAAATGTTTCTATATTATCGAAATGTCCTGTACTGTATCATCAGAAGGATTCGTTGCATTAGATAATGATAATGTGTTTACATCACCACAATTTTGACAGATATAAACAAAGCTCAAAATTATGACATTTTTGATAGATTTCTTTAGTAGATTCTGTAGAAATTATTTTACTTTTGCTTGTCAGTTTATTCAAAAAGACATACATCAAGTACTTCAATAGGCAAATAAAGGCTTGTTAAACTCATGTCGACTTCGAGATTCACACATTTAGAGTAAATTATTCTTGATTGGAAAGAGAGGAATCTAGGCAGGGGCGTAATGGAGAATATTAGGGCCCCTTTTTGTAAAGTCAGCTTTTGGACCCCATGCTCAAATACGTACTTGGCGTCAGTCAGGCTTCGGGCACCCTAGAATTCTTAGCCCCCCCTTGCAATGCGAGGGTGTACGTTATGCCACTGAATCTAGATCAAAACCTTTCAAAAGGGATTTAATCAGATTTTTATCACATAATCTCTCTAGATGACAAGTGCTTACTTTTGTGATTGTATTCAATTTTTTATAAGTCCAGTGCTGCAACATAATTACAAAAATAGATTTTTATTCTTTTATTTGAGGCAGTACCATTGATGATAATTATACACTTTGCTTAGTTCTATAAGAATTTGTCCTTTCACAATTACTTTTCCAGTTTAATATTTATGTAGAAATTCTCTCTAAACCTATTTTTTTAAGAATATTACATGTTTCATTTTCATGCTTCTATCGGTATTAGAAAGAATCCCACCATTTCTTTTTTCTATACCTCTTTCAGTGGAAAAGAGTGCTGGGAGACGGGAGTCCCGTTCGTGTCATTTCAGAGTGGTGAAACTTACTGCTACTCCATTTTTTCATTGGGGACTAAAGTCACTTTTTTTTTTGTTGCGATTTTTCCGAAAAAAAAATCAATTTTTTCGAAACTTATTCCAATACTTTTATATATGGTTGAAAGTAGCAAAAAGTAGCGGGATCTTCAAGTGAAGTAGCATAAAATTCGCGAAGTAGCAATAGAATTTTAAAAAATAGCGGAAAGTTTTAAAAAGTAGCAAAATTCGCGAAAAATCGCACGATCTAGCAACACTGCACTCCTCCTCAATTATGTGGGAACCTCCTTGATTGATTTTATTGTCTCAAGTCATGGTCTATCTTTTTCGCCCAATCTTCTGGGAAAAAGTCCCTTCGGCGCCGGCGATCATCTAATTTTAGTTAAGATTGTTATTTTTAATCCTTTTCAATGGGCTTGATTCATGGTAAAAACAAACACGTGTTTTCGATTGAATTCAAAACAAACACTAAACTAATTGTACTTGTTCTATTTGTAAAACTCAGATAAAATTTCAAATTTCATATTTGGGTAAAGATGTTTAAATGTTAGGGGAAAAAATGTCTTCAAAGAGATTTTTTAAATTAAAAATAGTCGTATTTTATGCTTATACTTTTGAATAAAATGCATTTTGTATACATATGTACTTTTTAAGAGAAAGTTTCTGCAAAGAGCAAAACTTGGCAACACCGGAGCGCGTGAACTGATTAGTTGGAAACACAAGATATAGTTTTTATCGTGTGACTATGACGTCACATGAGTTTTTGAATTGATTGGCTAGAATCACGTGGCTTTCACTATCATGTGACTATGACGTCAC
>BMAV01003571.1:57807-68951 GCA_019973955.1 Trichonephila inaurata madagascariensis
AAATTAGTTTTTAAAACAATGTTGATGTTCTTTAATAATCGTTAATTAATGAAAAGATTACTTACAGCTAGATAATAAGGAAATATGCTTTGCAAAATATTATGCAACACTGACACACGTGCTATGCTAAACTGGAAAACAATTTTCAAAATTTTTCCCTTTTGGTAATGAGGGAAATATTCCCTTTCCCTCACGATGTCAGCGCCTCCTGGTGATTTCGGTTATTTTTAACATTAGGATTCTTCCTGTACCTATGGGCTTTACAATAGATCCTCCATCCCCTATCTGATAAGTATTTTGGCGCTGACAAGTGGAAAACCTGAGTGGGAAAAACAAAGTTCACACTGAGTTTGGTAGAATGACGTCACAGTCTCGGGGTAGTAGTCTTCTGATTTAGGTGGGAAAAAAGCCCTGAGAATTTTGACAGTCAACTGGGAGCTGTAGTGTAAGCACTGTCATTAGTTGATAGCAATAAGTGAGAAAGCTCTCTAATGGCTGCCCTGAAGTTGGGGAAATTGTGAAATAAGAGATTGCTTGCCTGGTGGGTGCAGCGATGAGAAAAATTTTTAAAAGTCAAGAATTACAAAAATTAGAGATAAAAATATGGAGTAAGAAATTTAGAATGAATAGTTTGCATTTTCAATACCGGTGATTGCGAAGCAATACTATTAAGGGGATTATAAGAATCCAGGAGTATTCTCCTGGGTCTCTTAGTTTTGTCATTTAAGTGATAATTTTGAATGTCTATTAAATTTAGATTATTGGTATTGGGGAGATTATTAAAAAATTTAATTGCAAGAGTTTGAATAAAGTTTTTAAAAGGTTTAATATCAAGGGCTTTATAGATGTAGGAGTCTGGTGTATATACCAGCTCTTGTTATATTTCTAAAAAATGAATTCTGCGAGACTTCAAGAATTTTAATATTATTATTTGCTACGTAACCCCACACAGGGCAAGTATAACTTAAAATGGGACGCAAAATAGCAGTGTAGAGAAGTACCTTGTTGTTGAGAGTCATATCAGAATTCCGGTTAATTAGTGGATAAATTAATCTAAGTGCGATCCGGAATTTATTTCTTGCATGTAGAATGTGGTGTTTCCAAGTGAGTGCTTTATCTAAAACGATACCCAAGTATTTTGTACTCTGAGACCAGTGTAGTGGTGTGGAGTATAGCGTGGGAGGTGTTCAAGGCTTTCTTCTCCTGGTAAAAAGCGCAGCAACCGTTTTTTCGACATTGATTTTTATCTTCCATGTATTAAAGAAATTTTCCAGGAGAGAAAGGTGTTTATTTAGAGTGAGTGTGATTGTGTTGTGATTTTTGTAACAGGCCGTTATACATGTGCATAGAGGTTTATCATTGTTTGTGATGTGTGGGCATGTCGTTTATGTATAGATTAAATAAAATTGGGCCTAGGAGGGACCCCTGTGTGCAGCCAATATTTATGTTGTGTGTGTCAGAGAGTGTGTTGTTGACTCTGACCTGATAATACCTGATAATACAAGGTAAGAATTTATGATATGAATTAATGTGAAGGAGGAAAGTTATAATTAATTAATTTATAAAGGAGACCACCTACCCAGACCCGGTCAAAAGCCTTCTGGATATCAAGAAAGACAGTTCCATTTGGGACCTGCTATAAATCTGCAGAATTTTATCAGGTTTGAAATAAATTTTTCTCTGGTATTTAGAATTATGTACATAAATAAATTGAATTTTTTAAACGACCGTTTTACAAATACACCTATTTTCTGATAAATGAAGAATTTCTGTATAACTTTTTCGAAAAGAAAGATTTCAATTGTTATCGTAACATTTAAAAAAAAACTATTAGAAAATCATATATATTTTTTGGTTTGGTAGATAAATGAAGATTAATGACTGCAATTTTCAATATATAAGTGAAGAGAAAAAGTCACAAAATGTATTATTCGACTATTTTTGCTGATGTTTGGTGCAACACAACTTTTGGCTACTTAGGCTTACTTCCACGTCAAACAAAATTATCAGAATACTAAACCGAAATAAATATAGATATAATCTTCGCTCTTCTATTATTTATTTAGGATATATTCATATATAACTGGGATTTCGGAATGACTAGTTTGAATTTTTACATCGATTTCAGCAACACATGTTAGCTAAAGAATTTTTTAAATTTTTATTTTACCGATGAGTGAGGAAATACCGGTTTCAAAGTCAGCCCAAAATATATGCTGCGCTTTAAAATTCGATTGCAAAGGCTTAAAGAATTTAAATACTTCTTAAATATATTAAATTATAAATTCTGTTATATGCCAGAGAACGAATTGATATGTTCGTACATTTGAAATTACAAAATTTCAATGACGAAAAGAGCGTTATTAAAAAAATAATTGTTAAATTCTCAGGTGTTGTAAGGGTGAAATGGAGGAATCTGCATGCTTATGAATACTACATGCATATCACAGTAATTTTTAATTTAGAAATACTGGAGGAGGGAGGTACACCCTGTGGGCCAACCTCTAATGTACAAACGTAACAATGTTCATACTCATTGCTCAAATTATAAAACTCTAATTTACCTGAAAAATGTAGTTCTCTTTATAGCGAAATTCGTTCCTGGGGTTCCTATTCATTTCAATTCTTCACTGACACTGCATTGTCTAACCATTCATTGATGAAGTCTACAGATTTTGATAAACCAGCAATTCTTCCAGCTTCCTGGAAAATTGAGTATTTAGTGCCGATGATTGTTAAGAATTCTTCGTATAAAATAACGACTTTCTCTCACGCAACGATTTCAGTCCAGTAATCATTGCAATATTTTTCTGCGAGAGCTTACAATAATATACCGTCACCACCATATTGCGACATTATATGAAACAAAGCAAATGGCTGCCGATTCAGAGTGCGGAATCGGGGTTGTCAGTTTTGTGAGTTATCTTGAATTTTGGCATTATTGCAATAGTACATAAAAAATTTATTACAACATTAGGAAAAACTTTTTTATGTAGAGGAAGAGATAAGCAATGTAAAAAAAATTGTGATAGAGTTCTATAGAGCAAAGACGAACCGCGCGCGTGACTAAAATTGTATATTTTCTAAAATATATTGGAACTAAAAGCATCGAAGTGCAACCAATGTGCTCGCTATGAAACCTGGTACTACTCAAGAGACAAGAGTGGTACAATATCCTGGAAGACACTAATAACAACGTCGACGAACCCCATAAGATTATTTGGAGGAAAAGAAAACCCCATTTTACAACCCCCCCCCCCCCTCCTGGGTTTCAGAGGGCTGGTATATGATACGCTGGTCAAAGCAAATCTACTTGCCGACACGCTGGGGACTCCTTCAAAGAAAATGAAAATCCCTACGATGACGAGCACATCGAAGAAGTCGAAAGGCAAGTACAAAGGTACTTACGCAACATCTTTCAAGTTCCACCCCTCACCTCCGCTGGAGAGGTTTGCGAGATCATACTGAACTTAGAGAATAGGAAAGCCCCAGGAGCTGATCAAGTAAAGAATGGGACCATAAAATCCATGCCAATCAATGCAATCACCTTCCTGACAAATATCTTCAACAGATGCCTAATGGATGGTTACTTCCCAAAAGCCTGAAAACATGCAATAATTACTCTCCTTCCCAAACCCGGAAAAGATGCCAAATTTCCTACTAATTACATCTGTACTGTACATCTTTAAGAAGGAAAGATACAGAAATAGAATGCAGAAATTCAAACTGTTTAGAAACAACATCCGATGGAGGACAAAAGTGAAATACTTAGGAGTAACCCTGGACATTCAAGAGCGATTTAGAAAAAATAACCTGTAAGTTCAAGCAAACCCTCATTATGCTTCTCCCTCTTCTCAATAGTAATTCGACACTCTCAATTAATTGCAAAAGAATAATTTAGCTTCAATAATTGCAACCCATCCTCACCTACGCATGTCAGATCTGGGGATGTGCAGCCCCAACAAGTGTAAATAAACTCCAAATCCTGCAGAACCGGGCGTTCAGGATCATCTTGAACGTCCCGAGATACATAGCAAGAAATTACCTGCACAAGGACTCAAGAATTGACCCGATCAACGAAATAAGATCCCTCTTTGTTACATCCCACGATCAAGTCATCACGAATCCTAACCTGTCAAAAGCGATGTAATCATCTTTCATAGCAACTGGACGATCACCCAGTATACTCAACTATGCTCCCTAGCATCTTCTAATGAATAGCCTCCCCCACCAGTCTTGAAAAACAGAAATAACCCGTTCCACCAGCCTATCTGAACTGGCTTCGACCCACCCACCCCTCAGCGGGGAAGGAACTCCTCTCCTATGCTTCCACACCATGGTGTGCGCTGTTACGTCACGACGCCGACGCAGAGAAGCTGCTGTGTGTTCCTACTCCCCCTCCCCTCTCCCACTCCGGCCCGATGTTAGCTCATCGATTCTTCCTCTTTCCTCCCAGATTACCCATACAGCCGTGGTGGGCATTACGTCGATCGGGATCGACCGGTGGATCACCAAGACATTTTGGGGTGACCGCCTGAAAATTTTACCAGTAAGTACTTATATACAGAAAATTCAAGATTGGCTGACAGTTCACAGATGACAAGTGTTCTCTACTGACTATAACAACAAAAACCAACTTTAGATAAAAATGTTTTATTTTTTAATATTTTTCAATTGTTTCACAATAAATGCATCATGTGATATAATTATATTCGGGACTATTATTATTAAGTTTGTATCTTGCGTTTTGCTTTAAACGCGGTTTTGAAAGTTTTTTTTTTAAATTTTATTTTAGTTCTGTAGGTGAGTGCATATTCCGTACTTAATTTTATTAAGTCATAATAATAACCTTTTCCTTACCTCACACCCCACGTACGACATTGGGCAGTGGCGCTCAGAAGAATTTTTAAAGGGGAGGGATGAAGGTATACCATTCTCGTTTCATACACCAATACGCAGTCAAACATATTTACTATTTTTTTTTTATTTTGTCAATAATCCGGGAAAAAAATAATTACTGAATAAATAGTTCACATTAATAAATGAAAAATTACTAATATCAAGTGCTTTATTAAATTTTATATATTATATACATGGGATTATTATAAATCGGGGGGAGGGGGAAATGAAGGTTTATGAGGGAGGGTCCGGATCCGTGAACTGCTTCCTCGCCCTTGTGAGCGCCACTGAGACTGGGTGGACCGCAATATCTTGAAAACATTATTGGTCCGTACCCTGGAAAAGTCTGCACACCCCTGCCACACTGAGAAGAAAAGCACATCCCATTGTGCGGGTGCTCTATTGCACACACACACAGAATATGTGTTCCCGCCATTTAAAAAGTATAAATAAAACTATTCTAAGATAGGCTTGACTGAGTACCAAGAGTGGAGAGCGCTATCTAGCGACATTACATAGGAACTACACTAAACATTGCAGACATAATGAAAAAGACCTTAGCGATTGCTGCGATCCTGTGGAAGCGGTACTTATTTCCATTGATTTTTAAATTTTTATTTTGTTTTTTGAAATTATATTTTATAACAAACTGACTCCACATGTCATTTCAAATCGAAGAGACTTTGCTTATTTTTCGAAATACCCAATTCATGGACTAAAAATAATTTAATTTAGTTTTAATTATAAATTATATTGTGAGAATTTCAAAAGAGAAATCTTTCCAGTCCTGTTATTTCTGCATATGCTATAGATGAACTTCAACGAAAATGGCTTTTGCTCACTATTATAATATACAAATTGTAAAGTGATACTGTCTAGAGGAATTAAAAGAAATTATACTGAAATAAATTCATTTCCTAATTGATTTTTATATTTTAGATACCACTTTTTTAAAAAGAAATTATTTAATATGTAATTTGTGATGTCTATAGTTACACATATATAAATTTCTAACAACTTTTATTAAAATAGGCAGTGAAATGTGAAGTAACCGCCGGTTAGAACTTCATTGTACACTACTTGTAAGCTACGAGCAACTTCATTGGTTAAAATAGACACGTAACTGTGCAAGCAGGATTATATCTAACCGAGTTTCAAACCCTGTCACCTACTTGACCTTGCAATGGTGAAACGAACATTGGCGAGATGATTTTGACCACTGGTCTAGTTAACGGTGAATGTACGGAGTTAAGTTTCCAGAATGTTTCTCATGAATCGATCAAACACTCATTTTGATGTAATTAAACGTAAATAAGATAAATAACGAGGATTCCATCGAGTTAGTCGCTTATGGTGGCGCCTCCACGTCGAATAAGATACCTGTACATATTCGGTGTGGAGTCGCCACAGTCTAAACTTTTTGACAGGTTTGAAATAAAAGTCAAGGGCGCTGTTTCAGAAGCTTGAATTGGCGGAGAGGGTAGTGACTTTGAATATATTACGTTATAAAACCCAAAGTAGAGAAATATAGCTTATTGCGGATTTAGAGAAAATTGGTTACACTGTTATCAGCTGTATTCAACTCATATCTAGGAAAACTCGTTCCTCACTTCCATTCTTCGAAGTTACTTTACCAAGAATTGCGAATGACCAAAATATCTCCGAATAACTAACCTCAGTAATATGCAAATAAAAGCTGAGGGATTACTCGTTAGAGAAGTCACACTCTATGTTTCTATTGTAATACTTTTTATCTCAACGCGGCAAATTGCTTTCTATAACCCAGATGCTCAAAGTGCGGATAAGAACAAACAACTAAAAATTGCGAAATAAAAAAAAAGCAGGATAATCCTTATTGTATTAACTGTCAGAAATACGGACATGCAGCCTGCTACACCAAGGGCCCAAAATTCCCAAAGCCAAAAAAGGGTTCTCCCGTTGAAAAGAGATTTAAAAATAATTGTTTCAATAATAACGAAATGCCGGCTGGATGGCGTGGCTGGTTTTCTGCCGGCCCAAGTAGGTGGATTTTCATGATGCCGAAAATAAACAGTGGTCATGTCGTATGATTTTACGGCCTGTACAAGGTCCCTAGAGTGTCTGTTTGGCTTGGGTGCTCTCGGCAAAATTAAATCCTAGTACAGATTCGCATCGTCGGAATTCAGGTGCCTCCCTCTAGGGAGGAAACCGGGGGTCAAAATTACCTGCGGGGATTGGTATCCACCTTTATGGTGCCTCACTAAAAAGAGATACCAGCTTCCTGGGAATGTACAAGGTCTGCAGTGGTAAAACACCAATCCGCAGCCCATTAGAAATTATAATAACGAAATACGAGAATGAGTATCGCACGCTAACTTTGTTAGTGGAATTACTTCCGAATTCAACTCAAAATAATAATGAATCCCAAAATCATAACAACGAAGAAATCAATAGTTTTCAAAGCATCCGAGATTCGGCCAGAACCAGAAAGACGATATCTCTCATTTTCTTCATGTTTTCGGATTTTTCATTCTAATTACTAGCTTAGTAAAAAGTATGCCAAAAGTTTTAGTTACTACCTAAACTTAAAGCTGACAAGCAAAAAGCCTATCTACTAGTTCAATCTATATTAAATAATTAATAAATTTTCTATTATTTAGACTTTTAGGGGAAAAAGGGATTTGGACCGTTAGAACCCGCTGAGCTGTTGAATGGACAAGACATCATTTGGTATTTGGGTACTCCTCTTTATTTGATGATCACACACACACACACACATATATATATGTATATATGTATATAAACTGCTGCATAACACTTAGCGTTCCGACATCACAGAAAGCAGGTAAGAGACAAAAACGGGCTGCAGCTATTTACACATTACGAAGACGAAATGAAAGAGACAAAGAATTCTCACTGTATATACGAGGCGGCGAATATCACGTGACATTTTGTAACGGAAGCTATGGTTGGCCAGAAACTATCTCCTGATATTTTCTGACGCAGTTTTACTTTGAATAGTTACAAGCTGTTAATTTCTTAAATTCGATTACAATAAAATCATGATTATGCGGATAAGCCAGTTAAACATTTAAACTCGGGGTCTGAAGGGATGGGCCATCAATAATTAAAGAGAGAGTTGGCGCATTAATAAAGTTTTATAATAGTGATTACCATACTCATGATTCGTTCAACATTTATGACATCAAACGAGTTGCATAACAAGTACGATATTATTACACTTTTCAATATTTATTTTTCATGGTAGGAAAAAATTCTGTACGTTCTTAATTAATTATAGGGGAGATTTGATTTTTCCCCTTTACTAGGATTTGAATTACAGCTGCTTGTGCAATTCCAATATTGTGCAACGATACTTATGTACGTTTGTTCAAACTTGACTAAACTGAGCTCAGGGATGAGCTCATTACTGTGCCCATCTCAGTTTACGTGCCCATTGGGCATTGAGGTTCAAGAGCAAATGTCCCGATCAGGTGGTCAGTCTGAAGCGAAATCCCCAGTATTTAGTCCCCAAGCAAACTTGGTACTCATTCATTTATCGACATACTGAAGGAATGAAAGGCTGAGTCGACCTTGCCCAGTCCAAGGATAGAACCTAGACCCTGTAGTGCGAAGTGCGATACGCTGCCCCTCGGCTACGATCCATTGAATTTCTTTAAACATTTGCAATCTAATTTTAAAGGACAGCGTATATGTTATACGAACTATAAAAATTATACTTACTTACTCGAGGACAAAAATAAAAGTCCTGCTAACACACATGTCGTCAAAATCGGTGAATGATTTCTGATTAATTTTGAAAATAATCTTCCACACACAGAAATTTTAGTATATCTGAATACCCTGAGCCAATAATTTAATCGAAGAGTTTTTCAGAGGATTTATTACAGTTAACTTTTTTTTAAAATTTTGTTCGGTGCCCATTCCTTCAGTAGTTGGCAGTTGGTATAATGTCTCAAACATCAACATTAATATTCGTATGCCACATTTTGCAACTTATACTTACATCTTTTATTTATCATGTTATATTACTCTCTGGATGTCATTTCGCCAGTTCCTTTTTTTTTTTAATAAAACAATTATATTAGTGCTGAATATTTTTGAAACTTTTAAAAGGCAAAATCTTCAAAATAATAATGATAAATAAGTAAATAAATAAATATATATTTTTTTATAGTTTGTGAATTTTTCTACATTTTTCCAAGAAATAGTTTATAAAGTATATTATTGAAAGAGAATCTCTAATGAATTTTCTAAATCAGGGGTCAGCTACCTTAAAGCTACGGTGTACCAAAAAATCTACCAATATGAATCAAACTACAAAAAATATTTGAAACAATTCAATTCCTTTGGCAATACATACAGATTTGGAGTTTTATTATATATTAATATGTAGGATTTAAAGATATTAATATTAACATAAAAATAAGCAGCATAAAATATATATTCCTATTCCTTCAACATAAACAAAGAATCACATTGTACACATACATTGAAGTGTCACTGAATTAGGGATAGAAGAGCTATATAAATTGTGTAGAGCTGCGCATCATTTATTCGCAAGTGAGACGCTGTGGTAACTGCATATATAGCACGTACTGTAGTTTTTCTGTATTGGAATTGCCAATATGGGTTAACTGCCGGATTTAGACACCTTCGATCGCAGTCAAACCGTAGGTGCGCAATGCATGCGCCATATAATTTCCGAAATCGTTAGACAGCTAGGATTTTCAAGGTCATCAGTGTCAAGAGTATACCAAGAATACACACACACATGGATGGTGGACAAAAAACTAGCAATCGGGCAAACTGCAACGGACAATTAGGCTTGACAGTGCGTGGTAAGAGACGGGTAAGGCGTATTGTACGTGGCCAGCGAAGCCAAACATTATCTCAAATTACCATCCAGTTCAATGAAGGTGCCAGTCACAGTCAGTAAATGGGGTGTGCAACGCTCGCTTCACCGTATTTGCTTTGGAAGCCGTCAAACTAGGAAAGTACCATTGCTCAATGCTCGCCATCGGGCTGCAAGTCTTCCCTGGGCAAGAGAGAACAGAGACTGGAGTGTAGAGGACTGGAAACGAGTAGCATGGAGTGATGAGTCTGGATTCCGACTACTTAATGCCGACGGGAGGCTCAGAATATGGCATCAGGCTCATGAAGTCATGATTCTGCATGCCAGGTTGGAACTGTACAAGGGCATGGTGGCTCATTCACGGTCTCAGATACTTTTTCGCGGCACTGTTTGGGATCTTTGGTACGTGTACCAAACTTCTTTAATGCAATTCGGTACGTAGAGTCGCTGGGTGATAACCTCCATCCGTTTATGCTGTTCTGTAATCCATACGGTAATAGAGTTTTCCAGCAAGACAACTGTACCTATCACAAAACCCGGTTGACTACTGACTGGTTGGATGAGCATTCCTGCGACTTTTCTGTTATAAATTGGACACCTAGAAGCCCAGACTTATATCCTATTGAGTATCTTTTGGATGTTTTTCAATAAGGCCGTAAAGGCCATCTCACATCACCAACGAACCTTACTGAATTATCGACAGCTTTAGTCAATATTTGGTGAATCATTCCCATAGAACGTTTCCAGAAACTTGTTGAATCTATCCCTCGTCGTGTGGCAGCCGTTATCAAGGTCAGAGGAGACCCAACTCGTTACTAGGTAGACATCCTTAATTCAGTGGCCCCAGTGTAAATACGCATCTTGTAAAAACAATGATGGAAATAAAAAAAACACAAAATATAAGTATTATAGCAATATAATTAGTATACCTTCAATAAAAAATTTAAACTTAATAGGAAATTTGTCCCTGCAAAGCTTTACTTAATCTCGCAATATAAGTGGAACAATTTGTAACTTTCAATTTGACTCACTCACATGATTCTGAATGCTCGGTTATTAAACAATTTCTTTGTGAATTCAAAATATATTTCATAAGAGAAAAAAATTGCTTCAAATATATACATATGGAACCCGAAGAGGAAAGCAGAATGCAAGTTGTTTGAAGAAATACAATTTTCTTTAAAGAATTAAATCACTCAGGAAATGACATAAAGCATTCAAAAATAGATGTCAATTTATTAATAGATCTTAGATTAATAGATCCACCTTGCAGATCTTTTCTTAATTCAGTATAAATTCTGCTTTAAATAATTCTGAAGCTTTTTTCCCACGATGCAGCAAGAAGTCATGCTTCATTTTAAAAGTATTACACCTTCTTTTTGACATGATG
>BMAV01003571.1:70262-119835 GCA_019973955.1 Trichonephila inaurata madagascariensis
TGATTATTTTATTGTACACGATACAAATCGTGATTCCAGTGAATAATTTAACTAAGAGAAAGTAAACTTGCCTACTTTCAAGGACTTTTCAATTTTTCTTTAGTAGCAAATAAACAGTTTTGCCAGAATTAACGATTTCCTGATATGTGTGTCTCGCGCTACCACTTCTGGGTAAAAAGTGTATTTCATTATGATTATATGTATGTTACTGCTAAAAAAAATTGTGTAAAACGGTTTTCGTTATACTTTATATGTTTGAGAATACTCATAAAAATGTCTTGGCCAAGTAATCCTTCAAAGTACTCTCCGTGGTTTTCCGAACATCATAAATTCTTTTGCATGGAAAAAAGCGCAACAGAGAAATGCATTACTTACAACTTCCCTAAATGAGAAACAAACACATAAGAAAGGGGTCATAACTAACTGTACCAATAATTTAGAAGGTCAAACAGATTATCAGCAAAAACAGATTACAGCTATAATGTACAGTATTTCAAAAATAATCACAGTGATGAATTTTTTATGTTCCTAAATTTTTTCGATTCTGGGTCTGGGATTTGTTTTTTCTCTGAAAGAGTAGTAAAAATCACTTATCATGAGATTACAGCAAATAAAATAAAAGTTTTTTTTATTTGGTTTTTTGGATCAAAGATAGCTAATTAGGTATTGAAGAAGTTTTTATTTTTGAGATGAATTATATCACCTATAAATTATATCAGAGTAAAAGTGCATTTTTTACTATGTCTGAAAGTATTTTGTTTTAATTCATTCCAGAGTAAATTAATTATTTTTTAAATCTTTTATTTTCGATTTGCTCGCGCCCCCCTCGTAAGGGTATCGCGCCCCCCAGGGGTGCTCGCCCCACAGCTTGAGAAACACTGGCTTACAACTATGGCTTCGCAGTGTTGTTAATTAATTAAAAGAAAGGAACTTATCACCAAGTTAAAATATACTCGACATTTATAATATTAGGGGGTATAATCTGTTAAAAGTGATGGGAACCTAACAGTCCTGCCACTGCGTGTTGTATATTGGCTACTTGCAAGTGGTGATTCCACTGGATATTTCCGTTGTGGGAGTTAGTCTACAGCTTCTGGTGACAAAATGTTTTCTCTGGTTCTCTCATAGATCTCTGTCCTTCAAAGTGAAACATAGTTTCAGTCTGTCGATTGAAATCCTTTTTGCGATTCATTTTATTTCGACATGAAAGTATTTTGGAGCTCGATGTCTTACAACGTAACGACAAGAATAAATAGGTTCCAAGGATGAACTGGCCGCATTATTGTAAAGGAAAATATGAGAGCAATTGGAAAGCTGTTTGGACACAAAGTGTGATCTCCATGAGTAGTGGCATCAGAAGGTTTCATATCACGTATTGTTTTTTGTATCCCTTGAATTAATTGCGAATGCTGAACATTAGAAATCTTGGTAACAAACTCAAGAGGTGAACAAAGTGGACTTTCATACAAAAGTTCTGAAGAATATCCTACATCCTCTTTTAATGAAGTGCGTATTCCAAGAGAAACAAAAGTCAGAGTCCACCCAAGATTGGTTTTGCTGTAAATGACATTTCAGACTGGTTTTTACACTTCTATGCTACATTTCGACTAACCCATTCAATTGCGGATGGTACGTGGTCGTCTTAGAGCTTTGAAAAACAAAATATTTGCTTAGAGAGGAGAAATGTTGATTCTCGAACTATCTTCCTTGGTCAGACGTAATACATCGCGGAATTCCAAAACGACTAATGCAGGTTTGTATCATACCTTTTACAACTGTTTCTGCTGTCTGATCTGTCATATAGGCAGTGCTTCTCTACAGTAGTCTTGACTTCATCAAGGATTTTGTCAAAATGTCAGAGATGTGTTTCTCAGTTGACACTTGTTTCATATTTAACTTTCCCTCCGAGACTTTTTGCGCATAAAGAAGTGTTTTATTTCTATATGTTTTGTCTTTCGATGATGCTCAGGGTTTTGTGACAACTTTACTGCTACCCTGTTATCGACTTGAAGTGTAGGAATTTCCCTCAAGTTCACTATGCCCTGAATCGGTCTGTAGAGCCAAATTACTTCTTTGGCTGCCTCTGATGCCGCTATAACTTCAGATTCAGTTTTTAAAGTGGCTACAATAGCTTGTCTTTGGCTGTGCCATGAGATCATCCCTCCAGCATATATCATAACATATTTCGAGGTTGATCGACTTGTGTTTTGGTACATCCACCAAACTCTGAATCACTATAACAATGAAGCACATCGTTTTGTCTCTGTAGCATGGTATGTTATTCCATATACAACTGTGCCAGCTATATAGCGGAATACTCTTTTCAACCTGACTATATCTTCTGCAGATGGGCTTTCAAGTGATCTTGAAAGAAATCCTACACTATACGCTAGGTCTGGCCTGGTTCCCCCCTTCCGATACATAAGGGCACCAATAGCTTGCCTATATGGAAAATAAGAGTTTTTGGTTTCAGAATTTTGCAATCTGCAACCCTTTAACATGGGTGTTGCTACAGGTTTGCATTCCTCAAATCTAAAACACTTAAGTATCTTTCTGGTATATCCTTTTTGACAGATAGTTATTGAGTTGTGTTTATGATGTTCAATTTCAAGACCTAGTAAACAGGAAACATCTTGTACTGAGATCTTGAATTTTGTTTTCAGCTTCTTGATGAGTATTTCAGAGTCCTGTTGGTCAGTTACAGCAATTAATCCATCGTCAAAATACAACACTATGAATAATTTTCTACCTTTTCTTCCCCGAATGTAAAGACATGAATGAGCTTCACTTGCTTTAAAGCCAAGTTCTGTTAAAAAATGACAAAAAAAAATTGTTCCAACAGCGTGTTTCAACCTTCTGGTTGTTGCATATATCTATGGTTTCCTCCAGATCTTATAAAGGAATGCTGTTGATACATCAAACTGAGTCAAGTGCATCCTTTCTTCAGCTGTAATATTTAAAACTGTCCGCATTGTTCCTAATTTGGCCACTGGACTGCATGTTTCACTGTAATCAATGGCTAGGCATTGACTGAAGCTCCTCGCATTATGTCTAGCATTATATTTGTCGATGCTGCCTTCTGGATTTGTTTTGAGTCTATAAACCCACTTAAAAACTATTGCTTTAGCTCCAACTGGTAGGTCTGTTAGCTCCCAAGTATGTGATTTTCACTTAATGAATTAATTTCACTCTCCATGGCTTTCTTCTTGTTTGTGCTATCCTTAGAGTTAACTGCTTTTTCATATTTGTAGTAAGTGAGTGAGTGAATATATTAATGTCACACTGTTTAGCTACTCGAGGGCTTTTGGAGACAAACCTCGTAATTTTGAACCATGGTCAAGTGACGAGGACGACACCTGAGGTGGCACCCTCTGTCCTAACTACCACACTACACCAATGGGAGGACGTTTGAGCTCTCTTCAGATTTAATGTGCGTCGCTCCCCTACATGGCGGGTCTTAAGTAGTACTCGGCTCGAACTCATGACAAGCCAACCACGATCTGATGCCTTGACCACCCATTTTTATGGGAATCATAGTTTTTGTGACAAAAGACCAGTAGGCGATCGCCCAAGGGTTACAACCCCCGCGGAAGATCGATATATTGCTATTGTAGCCAAGCGGAATCGCAGAGCAACCTCCACACGTGTGACATCTATGGTTACAGCGTCCATTGGTAAGGCTATATCTGCAGCTACTGTACGCCGAAGATTACATATGAATGGACTGTATGCCCGGGTACCTCGAGTTTGTGTTCCTCTATCCGTCCAATGAATAGGGGCACGATTAAAGTGGTGCCGGGAACATGGCAATTGGACTGTGTCTGAATGGGGCAATGTCATGTTTAATGATGAGTCAAGATTAGCTCTGGAGCCAGATGACAAGCGTATAAGGATATGGCGTAAACAAGAAACACGCAATCAGCCCCAAAATATCACCGAACTTCACGCATTCCGAGGCGGAAGCATTATGGTATGGGCAGGGATTTCATTAGGATACCGCACCGACCTGCACATCTTTAAACGGGGTTCTGTGACGGCTGTCCGGTATCGAGATGAAGTCCTGAAACTCATTGTGAGATTGTACGCTGTAGCAGTTGACTCTACTTTTGTTTTAATGGACGATAACGCACGTCCCCATAGAGCTGACATCGTCGATGACTACCTGGAGAGTGAAGGGATTGCGCGTATGGCGTGGCCAGCATATTCGCCCGACCTTAATCCTATTGAAAATCTTTGGGATGCTTTCGGCCGTGCTGTATCTTCACGTTTCCCAGCTCCAGTCACTCTTATTGAGCTGGAAACTGCTCTACAAGAAGAATGGCAATTGCTTAATTCTGCGGTGGTTGACCACCTAATTGAAAGCATGGTCAGAAGGTGTAAACTTTGCATACAGATGAGGGGGGGATCACATACCCTATTAATGTCCTTTTTTTCATTTTATGCTGTTTATTTTCACTTTATATATAATTCTGTTTAAGTCTCCAGTATGACATTATCTGATAACTTACAAAAATTTAATATTGTTTTCATTTCTGTATATAATTATTGATTTGGTTTTATGTATAAATATATATGCTACTTTACTGCCAAATTTTGTGTCAATCAAAGCAGTATTTGTTGATTTTTTTGCATTTTACATCTTCGTGCTTAACTTTTGGAAGTGAGTGTATTATGCGCAGGTGTTTTAACTGGGTTTCTTTTTGAGCCAGAGCTCGATTTGACTTGCATTTTCTATTGACGACTTTCCTTTTCTTTTTAGTATAGATATGGCAGAGTTAACTAATTCGCCCAGATGGCTACAGGGAAATTGATTTCAGGATTTGAGAATTTGAATGCTCTAGCCAATAGTGTACATAATTTTGACAGCAAGTTGAAAATTTTTTACTTTTGGGAAAAGTACGTGGGAGAATTTATACACAAATTAATGTAATTGGAAAGCTTGCCCCCAAATTTCAGGTCAGAAAACCCAGGGATGGGCACAAATAGCGGCTCGGGGGTCTCAATAACAACAATTTACTTTCATTAAAAATTGAGATTGTTTCAATTTCAAACTATAAAAGTATCTGAAAGGATCATAGTTAGTGATTAGTGGAGAAATCAGCAATTTAGTTTTCATATCAATTTCTGATACAATTAATGTTTTTGATTCCATAAGTGACTTGATTTTATTTCACAAATCATAAAATCTTACCCAGTCTTTTATATCAAATAAATATTTTACCTCAGAAAAGTAAATGGCATGCCCTCTCCCCTTTCTCCGCAGCTGTGTGGCTGATAAGAAAAAGCTAAGACGGTAAAAAGAATAGAACCGACAGTAAGTGGGCCGATTTTATCCTGCCCCATAAATCGACAATACTCAAAACGACAAACATTGAGTAAGAAAAGTAAGTGCAGATCCTATATTAAATAAATAACCTCGAAACGCGTTCAAAGTACCTCGCTTTTGCCGAAAAGTTAGTAACAGATTGGGAACTGAAAATAGTTCATTCGTAAAATTAGAGAAAAAAATTTAGTGTTTTTCTCACAACAGCATTTATTTTTAAGAATCACCGAGTTTATTTTTTCTCTTAAAATTACTTCAGATTGCCAATAGAAAGAATTCGATTTTATTTTGACATTAATAGATGTCCCATATGTAATAAAGAAATGTTTTGCCACTTTTCAGGTATTTACATAATTTACAATTGCGAGGAATAGATTTTAGTCGTGCAACAAAACAAAAAAAACTTGCTAAATTGCACCGATTTAAAACTGAGAAAAAATTATATATTACGTACAAACCTGGTGGTTCTACCATTAGTTTATATCATTATTTTATATAAATGCTTTGTGCTTCACAACTTTTGTGAAAATATGTTAACATTAAGCTGAGTAATCTGTTGTCGTAACAAATGCTATCAATATTATACAAAAATGTATTTTGAAAAAAAATTTCAAGCTTATATAATTACAGTATTGTTTTAAAATAAGTAGGAAAATAACGCATTAAAAAATTAGAGATTAACAGCCATTATTTGTTTCTGTTTTACGCCTTTACAAACTTAAAATGTGTTTTTCTCAGATTTTCATTTTAGAAGATATGTGAAAGGGTTTTCTCTTCCCTAAAAAAAATTTTCTGTTCAAGATGATCTTGAAATTTTTTGAAGATACTTATATATATATATATATGTTCCATAAAAGTTTTATATAAATTTAGATCTGAGAACTCTAGCTAGTTTTTAAAAATATTTTAGTTGATATTTTAAAAATGTTCATATTTCTTCCAGGTTTCAAAATTTAAAAATATCATGCTTTATCGGGATTTTCTATAAGAACAATTATTAAAATTCAACAAGGAAACGGGGTTTCTATTCCATGCTAACTTAAGGAAGCTTAATTTGGAAATTAATTCGAAGAATATAATACAGTCGGACCTCCATTTTACGAACCTACATCTAGCGAATTTTTCTATTTCGTGAACTTTTTCATAGATTCAAGAATATTTTATGATTTTCTTCGTAAAATAACTTCGAAATAGCTAAGTGCATTTTCCATTGATCGACTTTTTCTCTTGGGATTCGATTTTTTCCCCTCCCTTTTTTTGAAATATTTCTGGACCTTCGTGTGATAAAATGTGCAAGTAAAATCATTTAAAACGATTAGAGACTTCAATTGCGTGAAAAAATTCGCCTGATGAGGTATTTCGAGCACTGAAAAAAAGATGCGAGGAATGAGAGGAAACATTTCTTTTTAAAACCAAAAAACTCAAACAAAATTAATAGACTTCACCAGTAGTTAAATTTAAGGACACGCATTCTTAAAATTACTGGTCATATAAAATACGTATGTTTAAAATTACTTGTAGTCTTAAAATTAGAAAATGTTATTAAAAAATTCGTTAATCTTAATACGAAAGTACTTTTTTAAAGTTGGAAATACTGAGTATTTTTTGGTAACGTATTTTTTTTTTTGTTTTTTTTTTTGCTTGCTTTCCTAGCCGAATTATTTTTGATAGGTAAGATATGTAAAATAATTTTCATATTTTCATATTTTTTACAAAAGAATGTGTGTGAACAATTGCCTTTTATAATAATGTATAGTTATAAATTTAAAATTTGTTTTAAATGGTTTTTTTAAACTATATTGTTAAAGATAAATCTCTATTAAACCAAATTTTCCAAATAACGAACTTTTTTTCAGTTTTATCGACGACTTTAATTTATCGAAATTTATGTCATATTTTCATGTTATTAAAAAATGCGTGTGGGAAATAATAACATTAATTTGTAAAACAAGAAATGGAATGTGTCTGAAAACGGACTTATACAAACTATTTGTGAGAAAATTGCTCTAATGATTATTTTCTTAGAAAAGTGATATTTTCTTGTTAAAGACTCAAATCGAAAATGATTATTTCCCAGATGAGTATTCTGACATAGCGATTTCAAATACAAAAAGTATCTAAGATATGAGCAGAAAGAAATTTATTACATACCTATCAAACAAAAAAAATTAAATTAATTACGCTAAGACAAATAAAAAAGATATCTCTACAAAAATAAAACTGAAGATCTATGAATTCCTTCCTCAAAAAATTAAAATTCCTTTCTATATTCTACCTTTATTCTTAACCCCATGGGCATTGTTTATGTTACCTAAAAAATGTAAACGTACTTGTTGATTCACTGGAGGACATTCCAAAACATTTGCAAGAATTTAAAATAAATACACTCCGCACCCATTTGCGCGGCAATTCTAAAAGACCTATCTGTACAGCACTTTTTACAAAACTTTCCCCCCTTTTCCACCGATTCAGCCAACACTGTACCCCGTTGTCCTCAGCATTTGATTACGGTTTTGAATAGCTTGTTTATTTTACTAAAACTGCACATTCGTTGTGAAACTGAATATATCTGTCAATCATTTCTTAACTACACCCCGTTGCTATAGTAACGAAGGGCTACCTTTTTACAAACATTATCACTTTTGACGCCATCCGAGTTGCAAACAACGTCATGTATTGGATAAAGGAGGTTTTTGAAATTTGAACGACTCTCTTAAGAGAGTCTGAAGTATTAGTGGTAAAACATTGTTTGTTAAGAAGTCAAAAATAACTGGATTGTGGTCACTTTTAAGTTCGTTAACAGTAAAAACCTTAGAATGGGAGAAATTAGCTGCAAAACCAATGTCAATAACAGTGCTGGGAGCGTTGTAATTGAAATGCGTTGAAGTGTAAAGCTGAATTCACACCAAGGCGTACAAACGTCAAGCGTCTAGCCAATCAGAGACTTCATTTCGCCCGAGATGAAGTCTCTGATTGGCTAGACGCTTGACGTTTGTACGCCTTGGTGTGAATTCAGCTTTAGGGGCGATAATATCAATAGCAGAATCAGCGGCCCAATTACTAGTTATATTACCATTTGTGTTGCATCTACTCGGTTTAAAGCTTGTGTTTGGTGTTGAAATCTCTGAAGAAAAGGCTTTGTTGCTGTGGTTGGGAATAGCATTGAGTTCTGTAACATTAATGGAGCCGTGTGGATGTTTGTAAATAAACGTGATAGTAATTTTGGTCTTGTTGCCTATTTAAATGATAACAGTTGTACTTTCGAAAATTTGAGTGGTCTGAAGAATGGCGTGGTACATAATAGAATTTTTGACAAAGATGGCAGTACCCCGTCTCTATGTGTGGTTCTATCACTCCTGTGACAAGTATTAGGTCAGGGTTATGAAAAATGATGCTTTCTCTGAGTTCTTCTAAATGTTTTTTAACACCACTCACACTGAAAATTCTGAGACTGCTAATATTAAAAGCGCTGAATGTCAAGGGTACACAGTGGACACAGTAAAAAAATATTTTTTTAATTTGTTACAAACATGCCCCAAATTTTTACTGCCTGTATGTAAGTTAGAACTAAAACCATATAAAAAAAATTTGGTGAGAAAAAAAATGAGTAGTTTTTAAGAAATTTAAAATTGAAAAAAAAATTTTTTAACAAGAATTTAAAAATTTAAAAATGTTCCATGCATTTTGATTTTTTTTTAAATTTCATATTTTTACTTGATTTAACTTCTTTAAGAAATTCTTTGCAAATTTATGCATGCAATGTAATGTTTTATATGATAACTTACAAAATATGGGCAAACGCAAATTTTTATATAAAAATTTCAAGAATTTTATATGACTTCCAACATAAAAAACTAATTTTTCTTTACACCCTATCACTATTACTACAATGCATCCAAGATTTTGTAACTACACATGAGACGAATACTTTTGGAAACTTTTGTTATAATTCGACAAAAATTGCAACGCATGTAACATTTTGAATTTTAGTTTCGAGGCAATTTTTTATTCTGAGAAAAACTGCTTATTTTTTTATTTTAAGAAAAATTAACTTAGTTTTATTTTTTAAAAAAATTAAAGATATAAATATAAATTTGAAATTGAAAGACACTAACATCATACAAATATAAGATCGATGCAGAATATATATATAAGATTCCACAATATTTATTGTAACAATCACATTGACACGTGATGTATACAGTGATAAAAATTGAAGTAAGCTATAGAAGTTTCAAATAATATTTGAAGTAAATTAACAAAATATTTTTCATTATTGTTTCATCTCTAACAGATAATATATTATATATTTCATTAATCACAATGAGTAAAAATAAAGTATTTCAATGGGATTAAATTGTAAGAATTCAACATTTTTACGGCAAATTTTTGATTTTTAGAAAAACAGCTGTTTTTATTCTAAAGAAAAATAACTTAGTTTTTCTAAAAACAATTGAAGACATAAAAATAAATTTGAAAAACACTAATATCATAAAGATAAGATAGGCGTAGAATATATGTATAAGATTCTGCAATATTGTAACAGTCACATTGATACGTGATATATATATAGTGATAAAAATTGAAGTTAGCAAGAACTTTCTAATAATATCTAAGGCAAATTAACAGAATGTATTTCATTATTATTTCATCAACAAGATTATACATTATATATTTCATTAATCACAGTGAGTAAAAATAAAGTATTTCAATACGATTAAATTACAAAAATTCAAAACAGTAAGAAATTCAATCACACATAACAAGAAAACTGTTTGCTAAGTCTGATAAAAAAAAGTAAAATTCACCAGTACGATTTGCTACATCTGTATTGGTGTAATGTCTTTCCCTTTTCTTTTGTTTCGAAGAAATATTTTAAGAAATGTGTCATTTAGCTTGTCTTTCAGCAATAGTCAAAGAAAAACTGTCATTAAGGCATGAGTCCTTTTTCGATTCAAGAGATTTCACGTAGCCCAACTTGTGCTTTTCGATAGCATCAGTTACTGCTATTTCCAGCCTCCTTTTAAAGACGAATAACTCTTTTGGGCATTTTCGCCAAATGCAGCTATGCAGAATTTCATTGGAATTTTGCGTATTGTCTGCTACGCATCTTTCAAAAATGGTCTCTGAAGCTAAACGTTGATAAACGGGCATCATTTTTTCCACTACTTGTGGCGACAAGTAAGTTCTCATGGAACTATGTAACCCTGGGGTTTCACCTTTGGCTATAGCTCTTTTATAGAAACACCACGATGATTCCCCTTCAGGACACTTACCATGCGCAGGCTTTTCGTCTGTTGAAGAGCAATGCATATATAGCAGTTTTCATTTTATTGGTATTAGGAACATTATCTTTCATTACCTTTCTGTGGTAATTTTGCAACTTTGTGATGCTTTGATCTGTAAGGCTTCCCTGCTTACACCCATGAAGCGTCACCTTTTTCATCTCCCACTCTCTTACTTTGTTGTGTAACGATGTGCCTAGCTTCTTCGCAATATGGTTCAAGCACTCCTCCTTTTCGAGTTTTACACCAGAACCATATATTTTATTTTCTGACAAAACTTGATAAGTTTTTGAGTTGCCATCACTCAATCACTAATTGACCGTCTCCACATAATTAGTGCTGTATGCATCTCCATGGCTCCAGAAGCTCCATCAAAATTTTTGTCACACTCCTCCGCATGTCCTTTTTGCCATATGTGAAACTCCACACTATCGACTCCCATATCTCGACCAGTAAATACACAATTCTGACAGTATTTCAACAATACTTCAAAGTCTCAAGGACAAGTCCACCAAGGACATCGATAACAATTCCCAATCCTAGGTTAGATGTATGTCCTCGCTTTGCCAAGTAACATCATATGACACACTCACATCCATAATTTCCTGATTTTTTAGAAAAGCATCAACTTTTACATGAGCTTCTCTAACTGCTTGACGTGACATTTCGAGCATTTTTTTCTTCACCTCTTTGTTTTTCATGGATAAGTTGTGCATGCACTTGGCAAATGTTTTTCTGTCCATTGTTGGCATGTTGAGCACAGATGAAAAAGTTTCCAAAGCAGCATGTCCTCTACCTATGGATAGGAAGGCACTCACCAGCTTGATGTTTATATCATGTGAATTTTTGGCCTCTTCTTGGAAACTTAAATAAAAACTTCCATAGCTTTCATGACATGATTCGCAAAGAAGTTCCATCTTTGTAGAGCCCCATGGAATGGTACAGTATAACAAGGGTACAGTTTGTACAAAATTTGCAAGGAACTTTCTGCAATAGTTCAGAAAACACATCCTTGTGGGTGAAAACATAACTTGCCTCGGGTTGGGAAGATGTGCTTGGTACAGATAATGAATCTCTCTGCAATATCATACTATTACTGTTTTTTTCATCAACAGTTTCAGATTTCTGCCATCGCTTCTTGCTATTTTCAGACAACATCTTTCTCCTTTTGGCAGGACGACCTTTAGGTTTTCTATATCTCGATGATATTAAGATCCATACTTTTAAATAACAAGGGCAATTTAAAATGAACTTTAGTTCTGAAAAGAACTTTTTGTTTTGGTAAAGCCAATATAAAGTTTGAATAAAGTTGAACGAAAATTGCAAACGCGCAGGTTTGAACGAATTGTAAGCAAATAATGCCATTTTAGGTCTCAGATACAGTTAAAACAAATTGTTGCCTTCCAGAACTTGGTAAATTAACTGTTAAAAATAAAAAATTAGAGGGGCTTTGTCTGCAGTAAATAAAATTCGTACTGTCAAAGTACATGACAGCTTTGTCAGCATGACAGCAGAATGTAAACAAAGGGGCTGATCACGGATGACTAAATCGAAACTACCCCATAACTCAGTAAAAAATGCACAAAACCACTTTTTTTCAGCATTTGATAGAAAGGCTAATATAATATTAAAACAAGTCAAAAAATCTTTTCGATATTCTGGTCAATTTTCCACATTTTAACTGTCCACTGTGGCCTTAATTAATTTTTGTTCGAATGTAGAGCTGCGATCATGTGTCCCCACTGTGTGTGTGTGTTCATCGTAAGAGCCATTTGAAAAAAATCTCAGAAGCCAAGTTCAGCGCCTTGAAGCTTCGCCTAATGTCCCGCACCTCTCGTCCAATAGTCATGCAGTACTCCACAAGCATGAAAATTCAACTTTGTCGTTCCTCTCATTTAGAATTTTTGTCAGATACAGTATTGAGGGTTCATAGAAACCCATATGCCCGCAGCAATTTCCGTAGGTCTAGATAGTGGATTTGTGACAGCTGTACCGAGCTGCTGATAACACAGACATTGGCAATATCCAAAATGATACACTCAGTATATATATTGTATCAGAACAGAACTTCGCCTGTTCGTTGTGTTATGCCTCATGGTCCCTATAATCACTAAGTACTAATACGTATACAAACTTCTACAGTAAACTTAAATAACATTCATAAATCTGGAAATAAATTTATAGGAAATGGGATCAGTGGTATAACGGAGAATATTAGACCTTTCTTGCAACGACAAGTTTTGGCCCACCCCGCAATATAGGGGTGTACGTTATGCTATAGAATGTGACACATATTGAAAACTTTCATTCCAGTTTACATTTAAATACTTACTTCATAGTGTCTTAACTTAGGATCAATCTTATTGCTAATATGCTTAGTTTATCTAAATGATAAAATTTGTAAAATTGAATGCAATATTTTATGTTTAGCCTTCTCAAAACTTAGAAATTATTTTTCACCATTGGGTGTTGACAATTGTTTTTGAGTAAATATAAATTCATAGATCTTGAGAGAGCGAAATAAACTATATTAAAACATTTTAATTAGCTTTTTCTAACACAAGCAAGGGTTTTAAATATATATATATATATCGAAATGGATTACAAGGGGACTTGCATATCTTGAACTTCTACCTTCCGAATTTTTCCCTGGTTCTAGTTTATAAAGTAAGCTGGTACACCCGTTCTTCGCACGGGTGAACTGAAAAATAAAACAACACAGATTGAAGGATAAAGAAGTTTTTAATGAGTTAATTGTAAGTGAATTGCAAATTAAACAAAAAATACTTTTTGCATATCTCAACTGAACAAAAAAAAACAAAAAAAGAAAAGAAAGAAAAAAAAACTTTTGTTAAATTTTAAGTATGTAGATCTAATAGCTGATAAAAAGGATTTTTTTTAATTATTATTTATAACTCCCCGTAACAATCTTGAGGGTCGATTTTTGAAAATACCTCCCTAAGCTGATCTCTGCTCGGCAAAAGTAACACATTGTTAAAAGTTTTGTGTAATGAACGCTTAAAATAGTGTAAATAATTTATATCTGAAAGTGTAATACATTAATATTATACTCTTTCTGTTGTATTTATTTTGTTAAAATTGTAACATTCGCAAGCAAAGCCGTTTCTTAAATTATAATGGCGATTCAAATGAAAAACAGAGAAATGTTAACGATAGAGTCAAGTTGGCAAATGTCTAACTACTTTCATAGCTCGAGCTTTATTAATACTTTGTAAGACCCGCCGTGTAGGGGAGCAATGCACGTTCATGCTTTATCTATCGCATTATGATTTACTGCAGTTTTTTTTCATACAATTTTTTTTTCTTTCTTTTTGGATCACTACATTGAAAATTAAGGGATATACATAAACAAAATACTCCACTTTGGAAAATTTAATCCGTTAGAGCTAATAAATTAATTAAAAATATTCCACTGTAAAATTAATTATATACACCGTTCACTTAAAATAAATTGTCAGATCGTTTTCTAAGATCTTCATTAACATACAAAAGCATAAGACACAAATTTTGACATAAACTATTTTTTTTCGGGACAATAATAATAATCTTTACAATCCGCTGAAAACGCAATATCTACTACAAAACTATTCGCCTTCCCCGCTAAAATACTCATCATAGAACCAGTGCAGCCATATATCTTGGAAGAGTGGATTTCAAAGACTATTCCTGCTAAGTATTGGTAGAATATTCCTTCTAAGTTGGTGTGGTGTGGTAGTTAGGAGAAGGGAGTGCCAGCTCAGGTGTCGTCCACGTCACTTGACCATGGTTCAAAATTACGTGGTCCGTTGCCAAAAGCCCTCGTGTAGCTGAATAGTGCGACGTTAATATTCACTCACTCCAAAAAAATACAGTACAGTAGTTATAATTATTTTTATACTTAAAAATGCAATATCTGCCTATTCAATTAAAATTATAGCGTTATAATTAACTACTAGCCACAAACAAATTTTGAAAATTTGTCCAAATGATATAGTGTGAAAGAGGAAGTTTATGTACTTTAAGTACCAGAACCGATAAAATCATTTATTTTGAAAAAAGATCACTTTCTTACTACCAAATATGCATAATAAAATCATAAAAAAAATAAATAAATAAATAAAAAACATTCACAAATAAAGAGAGATTTATAACAACGTCTCCCTTCAAAACTTAGTTTTATTCTGAAATAAAAAAAAATTAGGGATTATGCTTATCACAGGAATTAATTAGAAGCGAGCGCCTTGCGTAGACAAAACAAAAAAGGGCTTCATCATAAATAAAAGGTAGATATATGCTGTCGTGGGCTTTTTTGCAGCGCACGCCAGAAATGCTTGCAGGGCAGAATTTTTTCCTACTTACTTGACAAATATCGTTATATTTTGGACACTTCACACAATATCTTTAAAAATTATAGCCTATATTATAAATTATAGCCTATGTGTTATTCTGATGTATAAGCTATATTACTGTTAAGTTTCATTAAAATCCATTCAGTTGGTCACTCTTTTCGCGGTTTTTGAAAGGGAAATTTTGCTACGTTAATTGATATTTATAACAGTATTCAATTCATTACACATCACAGATAAATATTTTAAAGAGTGCAAGACAATTGATAGTTTTCTTCATTATATATGTAAGTTTTGTATAACATACCTTTTTTTTTGTCAGATACGTGTTTAAATAATTTACTAAACACAGTGGAATGAAAAACGTTAAAATTAAAATAAAATATCAAAATGTTTTCATCAGATTGTTTTTTTTTTTTCTTTTTGAATGTTTTTTTCAGTACATGTATATATGTATATATATATATATATATAGGCTTTCCCCCATACTGATTTTTTTTATAACTTATACATATATTTATATGTTTAATCAAACATTTGAAGGTTCAGATAAAACCAATCAGTTCAATAGCTATCTGTAAATTTTTCTTTTATTTATTACTTATAGAAATTTGATATTTAATAGATATATATATGTTTTTTTTAAAAAAGGATTTCTATTATTTCATTACTAGATTAATTCTTTGCTAATTAAAAAGTACATCATCTATTATTTTGGATCAAAATACATCTTAGACACATTTTTAAGCTAACTATATGTAACGATTGATTGATTCATGAAAATCTGAAGTCTATTTTATTATTTTAAATTCTTAGAAACTAACTATTATTAAAAAATGATGAAAGTCTTTTGTGTGTGTTTTACTCTTAGCATCAGAATCGTTTTCTTTTTATTGCTTCACATTAATAATTTTTTAACTCTAACGCAATATTGTTTTTATGTCATACATCGAAATTTGAAGCTATATCTTCTGTGAGGGGGAGGGGAAGATAGAACAATAATTTTACACTAAAAAAATCAGTGTTATGCCGGGCTAGAGAGAGGAGAAAGAAACTGTCTTATATAAAAAAATAAGTGGAATGGAACAAATTTCGAAAAAGGGAATTTTTTTGACATTATTTTAGAAATCACTCACATTGTGCGCGTACAAACACACACACAGAAATGCTGGTCCATGCAGCTAGTGTGAGCATTAAAAAGTTTGGTAATGCATCTCCTTTAAAACAAAAACAGAAAGCAATTTAATCCGAATTCAAATCCAATGTGTTTCTTTTTAAAAAGATGATAATCAAATCATGAACTAATGATACATAGCAATGTTAACATATATTATTGAGTAATACTATTGTTCTTTCTCATTTTCTTTACCGGATGTTTCAAAAAGCTCCTAAATTTGAATTAATAGTTCCTTTTATTTTTTAAAATCGTTTAGAATCAAACTTTGATTTAACAATTAATAACAATATTAATATTATTTAAAAAAAATCTATACTTTTAGATTTTAGAGAATTGAATAAAGTAAGATATAAAGGAGAAAAGAGCCATAGAGTCAAAACAGTTGAGAGTTCTGGATTAAAAATGAAAATAATTTATCTCACATCAGAAGCTGTTATAAGTAATGATACTAAAAAGTATTCTTAACACGGCGTAGCTAGTCCTGAGTGGGTCCGGTATCAAAATTCATTGAAGCCTTTTTTTGAAGCCCCTTTACAGCTTAGGATATTTTGCCAGGGCCAGATCTAGCAGTTGGACAAAATGGACAAAAATGGAAAATGCCGCTCCTCTCGCAAAAGCAAAAAAAATTATAATTATAAAAGATAAATTGTTGACATAGAGACACGCCTATAAAGCTTGAATAATTCTTGTGAATTAAAAGGAAGCTGTAACTATGAATATATATAACATTATAATTCTTAAAAAATATAAAATAATTCGAAATCAAGCGCATAACGGGCTCAATTCGTGACATCACATGACAAAGACAAACACGTGCTCTACATTGAATTCAAAACAAGCATTTAAGTAATAGTACTTGTTGTTCTATTTGTAAAACAGAAAAAATTTCAAATTTCATTATTAGATAAAGATGTTTAAATGTTAGAAAAAAAAATTTCTTTAAAAAGATATTTTGAAATTAAAAAAAATGCTCATACTTTTAAATAAAATGCATTTTGCATACAATGTACTTTTTAAGACAACGTTTCTGAAAAGAGCAAAATTTGGAATACCGCGAAGAGCGTGAACTGATTAGCCAGAAACACAAGATAGTTTTTATCGTGTGATTATGACGTCACATGGGTTTTAGAATTGAGTTTTTATCGTGTGATCAGGGCCGATCCTAGCAGGTGTGCAGCGCGTGCACCGCACGCTGGCGGCCATTTCAAGGGGCGGCCGCAGACCGTATATGGTTCTATCAATCAAACAAATTTTTTTAGGAATTTCTCAAAATAAAACTTATAATTGAATATATATATGCTGAATTTTTTTCAATAGTTATTGAAAAATAAAGTCCCGATAACACAGCATAGTTTAAGAAAAAAAAGAAAATAGAATGTTAGTGTGTAGTGTGTTGACAGATTGTTCATATAAATGTCTACTACTCTTTACTAACATCCTTCATCTGACAGCAAAATTCATGTTGGAGACGACAATATCGCATTAAAAAAGGTGGTTTCTTCTGTTTGTTTGCTTAATGCTTAATAAAGGTATCACAAAAAGGATTTTTTCTAAAGTTGCTTTACGAAAATATGTAAAAATGTTTAAATTCAATATGAATTTGGACAAATTGAAAGTTTTTCATTTAATAAGTCTATGGTTTTCTAACGCTTATAAACAATGCTTATTTTCTTTTTTAGTGAGTTATACCTCTATCAAAAGGTTGTAACAAATGGTAATATTTATTATTTATTTATTGTAATGACCGCTAAATGGCGCCACGAGACAGAGTACTAGTTTAGTTTCCCCCTGGTGGGAAACCGGGAGTTGATTGATTAACGGTGGTATAACTCGCGGATTGGGTAACCCTCGCTCGCCGATAACTCGCGGATAATTCTCCTTTCTTATTCCCGAACTGACGATTACCGAATCCGTGAGTTATGCGTGGGCAAGATGTTACAGTCGTTGTGATTGGACACTGATAATCACGTGACATATCGCTTACACTTTATGTTGTATCTTGGCGATCAGCTGTTTTTAACACGTTTTTTTTTGTTGGACTTGTATTTCTCTCGTTTTGCTATGTCGAAAATCAATTTTTCAGTGCAGGAAATTGAATTGCTGTTAAATCTTGTTGAAAAGTATCAACACATAATAAACTGCAAAATTACAAACGCAGTTTTCAACAAGAAAAAAGAAGCATGGGATAGTTTGACGGTGGATTTTAATGCAGCCAGCCTATGTAAACGAAGTCGGCAGCAGCTGCAAAATAAATTTAAAAATATGAAAAAGGAGACACAAAAAAAAAGAAGCTCCGACAAAATAGAAATATTTAAAACTGGCGGAGGAACCAGTAATTTACTATGTACATCGTTAGATGAACGGCTGGCTGCTATGGGTGCACTAATCGAACCATTGCCATGCAGATTCGATTGCGATTACGAGTATGAGACTGCTGTATCTTCAGGAACTCAGGGTAAGTGTAAATGGATTTTTTATTATTTTTTTATTTAGTCTTTAATTTAAATTTTCTGTTTTATTCTAAATAGACTTTTCACTTTTTGCACTTTTGATTTGTGGAAGTTTTATTATATAAAAGAATTCTTTAATACAAATCAAAATGATCACATTATGAAATGTTGAGTAAAAGAATCAATAATAAGTAAATATTGATCCACATAACAGTTTGAGAACCTTTCCCAGCTGACAAATTAAATAAATAACCAATTAAAATTAATACGAAATAAATACTTCTAACAAAAATCGAATGACTATTTTCAGCTTTGACATTATGAATTATTTGTTATTACATTGGGCTCTACATTTTAAATGTTCTGATATGCTGCCTGAAAAAGTGGCTATCAATAATTTGAGGGCTAAGATTCTTATTATTAATAAGTGGGGCATGGTACAAATAAAGAATTGGTAATACTATTGGGAAATGTTGTTAAATGTTATACAATGAGAATTCAAAACTCTTATTATTTTAAAATTTCAATTTATATTTTGATTGTATACAAGTATGTATATCCTAATCTATTTTTTTTTATTTAAAATTTTCCAGTAACCCTTGTGTAAGTTAAAATAGAATGTTTATTATGTATATAATCATTAATTTAAATAATTTCTAACGTCTAATTATTCTCAATTTATGATTTCTATAAAATCTTAGAATGAAAAATCCAGTTTTTTTTGTGAAGAATAAATTTAATTGAATCTTAGGCCCCATTAAGTCACATTTATCTAAAACAGAACATGTTACTGAATCTTTTCCAATTCCATCTAACAAAAATAATTATACTATAGGTATTAATCTGATTTTATTTGTCACAAAACACATTATATACACACACATTTATCAATATTTTACAATATAGAACAGAAAACAAATTTTACATATACAAAATATTTACAATTTTTCAGAAAGAGTTTTAGCTCCAACCGAGCAGCGTAGTTGGTAAAAAAATGGTAGCCTGCTTATGTCTGGTGATGTTGAATAAGGGCCTGAATTCCAATTCCACACAATATACATATGCTTCATCATGTAAATATGTACCTCAGTTGTTGTTTGTGGCAAAAATATACTTAACTCTCATAACTTTAATTTGTTAAATAAAACTCCAGCTTACATAAGGAAGGAAAATTTTATTATGCTATGAATGAATGACTATATAACATCATATTTATTAGTTGTAGTACTTATAGTAAATACATGTTTTTCAGGTGTTGAATCTATAGAAGTACAAGTGGATGGAAATATTTTTACTTCTGATGACCATCCCCTTGATGTAAGTACCAATATATATCATAGCACATCACCTTTTTAGTACACAATGGAAAGCCATTATTAAATTTACTTTTTTGGAATATGAAGTAACAAATAACATACACTAGCATTCAATATATAAATATAGACAGAGCTTATTTTAAATGTACATAATTTGAGTGTAAACATTTTGAGTAGTACTTGTAATGTATCAAATGAATTGTAAACATTAAATCATACTCTAGCATGAAGCAACATATTTTACAGGAAGTGAAACTGAAATTGTGGTATAAATTTTGATTCTTTGTTGATTTTTTTTCTGTTTTAAACTAAGACAGACTTTGTATTTTGTTTGTAGGAAACTGTGGCAATGGAGCAAGTTCCAGAAATTCCACAGAAAACCAGGGAAACTCTATGCTCCACCCCGCTTACAAAAGCACCAAAAATCAGAAAAACAAAACGCAAGCCAAATGCTTCTGTTAAAACAGCAGAAGCAGCCAATGCAAGAAAAGTTAATATGCAAAGGATTATGAACAAATTGCACAATTTAGGGAAGAAGAGAATAGAGCTACCAAGACATATAAAAAAAAAGAACACTTTTTAAAGATGAAGGTTTTAAAGGCGAAATTGGAACATTATAATCTCTTAAACAAAAAAATCAAATTAGATTTAGAAAAAGAAAATTGATGTAATTTTTTTTTTGTAAATAAACCTAATAAATGAACATAAATGCTGTATCTGTAATTTAATTTAATTACTTGGAGATTCTTTGAACAAAGGCTCTCTGAAGAGTATGTATTTATTTAAAAAAATGTTTTCACTAACAAAATTATTTACAAAACATTTCCTCATATAAATAAATCAATTAAAAAAAATTTGCAACAATTGCATTCCTCTTGGCTATGGTTTATCATAGTATCATCTTGCTGCAGTGGAAGGAAATCCTCATAATCACCTAAACTGAGAGCAAGGTTGTGTAGCACAGCTGTCGCAACAATAACTGTTTGTGCACTCTCCAGCGAACATCGAAATGGTGTGTCAATGCAAGAAAATCTTTTTTTTCCATACACCATATTGTCTCTCTACGACATTTCTTGCTCGTACGTGAGCTACATTATACCTATGAAATGCATATAGATTTACATAAATAACACTTCTTAAAAAACAAGAATTTTGACTAAAGTACCAAAAAATACACTTCTTTAAAAAATAATTTTTTGAATTCTACCACCTTGTGGGACACATAAATGTCATTTTTGGCCCACGAGTTGAGCATTCCCTCTATACATTTTTAATGTGTATTTTATTATATTTTCTATCTTCGTATCTGGAGATTGTGAAAATTATTTTTAAGATTTTAGTTACATGTATAATCATATTACATACAAAAATGATTTCTCTGACATAAAAATAAGACAAAAAAGTCTGATCTGAGAAGTAATGCATAAAGATGTGACTAAACTTGATAACACAAACAGTAAGAACTACATACAACTATCTTTCTTGTTACATAAACATTACAGTATTTCGATGCAATAGGGATAGCCATTTGTAAACTACATCAGGAACTGATGTGACGAGCATGAGAAAACAAACGCAACACCCATGGTGAATTTTCCAAATCCTGTATGACAATTAATCAGAAACTAATCTACCAGTATAAGTTTATCATAATGACTTATGATAACTGGTGTAAAATCTATCAGCAAATTTTTTGTGCCATTGTTATTATTAGAATTAAAAATATTTTTATTGCATACTAACATGAAATCACCATTTATGGTGATAAATGTACAAGCCAGCAACGCTCTCCACCCGCCAAAATGCAAGCATTGCCTCTGTCATGCTTTTTTCCCTTCTATTAATACAGGTAACAAAATTTAATGATCAAATAACTCAAAATATGCATCAAAATTTAGAAGCAGAGATTATTTTACTGGTAATTCAAAATATTTGACTTGAGTTTCATTTTTAAAAAAGCAATGAATTCATTTTAAAATATAAATTTGCTTAAGCCTTTGCTTTGCCCATTTAACACGTTACAAAACTCATTACTCTAACGCATAATTGTTCAACGATAACAGCTGGAGCAAGAATATATTTCTTGGACCTTCTTATGAATGCTACGGGGCCACTCTTATTGCATGTATGACTTTCTACTGAGTAATATTCTCTCTGTGCTTATATATTTTTTGTCTTTCCATGTGTATGCAATGTAAATTTTTTTCTACATGCTCTTCAAGTAATATGAAATTAGGGAAATGCCAACAATCAAGAGTTTTGCATATTTAATCTTTTACGAATATGTTGCTATGAATTAATATTTTTTTTGTTTTTCAAGTGATTCAGATAAAAACTAATATATATATATTTATTTACAAAAATACTTTTGCATTAAATGTACATATAGACATTTTTGTCACGAAACAAATTATAAATTAACTGAACATGAATAAAACTCACCTGCATTCTCTCATCTTCAGTTTGTGGCAAATAGATATATTGCGGTCGTAATTCTGCAAGAGCCCTTGCAACATCGGTAATCGCTCTGCTCGTGGATGGCTGACTTATGCTGTGTAAGTCACCAACATTAATTTGACGATTACCGAACGCAAAAAAACGAACAGCCGCCAGAACTTTTTCAGCTGCAGTCAAAGCATGATTTCGGCCAGTAGCAGAATCTAACTTTGTGCGCAGTAATTTTACAAGTGTCTCGATGGTGCCTTTATAAAATCTGTATCGACGACGGAAATCATCTTCATCCATTTCATCTAAATCGTTGTTCCTATGTTCAGGAATGAAAACTGACCTTCTTTCAATACTTTCTAATGCTTCTAAATCCTCAAGCAGAAAAGAATCGAAGCGGTCGTCCATCTTTGTTTACAAACAGATTCGCCTGATCGAAAACCGCGAGTTACCCTCCGAAATCAGCGGGTAGAATCGGCGGGTTAACTTTGGATGAATAATCCGTGGATTTGGCGCGATCCGCAATTGAGAATAACGTTGTTTCGCCAATCTGCGTGTTGCCTCCGATTCGAGGATAACCCGAGTTTAACTCGCGATTGAGAATACCACCGTAAGACGGTGGATTTTGTGGTGTACGCATCGCGCGGGAAGTTCTTCCCCAAGTGTTCCTGTAATTTTATATATTTACCCTAGAACTGCATAAATGTACCTGTGTACAGTAAATAAACTGTATTTAGCCCTGAAGTGAATAAATTTCATCTAATGATCTATGCACTCATCGTCAGCGTGTTAAAAGGTAGTTTTTTTTGTAGTTTTATTTGGTATTATAAGCGAAAGAATCTTGCAGCTTCTTTTGACTTTTGGGTGAATGATTTTCATTACAAAACCTGTTTATGTGTGTGTGAAAAACACTTCAATATTCCATAGTATTATTAATGTTAGCGAAGTTCTAAATTTAATTTTATGTAGCAGTATCTTAATGGTACTTTAGTACTATGTTAAAAAATACTAGTTTTATGCATTTTTTTTTAGTCTTAATTGCAACCAGATGCCATATAATCAAACAGGCGAATCAAGCGTTCACAACATATCGCTAAAAAACAGAAATAAAAGAAAACATAAATTAAAAGCTAATCCTGATCTATATGTATCTGCCCGCTAACATGTACACTCCTATTTGGAGAGTAATTTCATGATCTAATCCACTTATCCCCTTACCGTGTTTACTATTATCTCTATGTTGGCAGCAGGAGATCTAGGATCAGGAAAACTGGTCGCATGTCCGAGGCGGCAAATTTTAGGAACGGCATTTGGACCGAATTTGAAAAATACTTTTTTTTTCGTTACGAAAAAATTGGTATGAAAATATTTTTTGAAATATCATTATTTATACTTTGGAAATACGGTACCTTATTTAAATACCTGGAATTTTATTTTAGACTCAATTGAAATGCTGACTACTGCTAGTAAACTTTGTATATAACGACTATATCGTTCTCTAAAAAATAAAAATTACATTGCATGGAGATTTGTTGTAGTAAGTATATGGTCCCCGACCTCGAATGAGTGAGTGAGTATTAACGTGGCACGGATCAGCTACACGAGGGCTTTTGAAGACGGACTTCTTAATTTTGAACCATGGTCAAGTGACGAGGACGACATCTGCGCTGGCACCCCCTCTCCTAACTATCACACCACACCAACGGGAAAACTTTTGAGATCTCGACAGATTTAACGTGCATCGCTGCCCAACACGGCGGGTCTTTAGTGGTACTGGGCTCGAATTCGTGACAAGGCAAGCTATGGTCCGATACCTCGACCACTCGGCTACTGCGGCCACCCCCGACCTCGGGATACAGGTACAAACGATTATCTTTTGTATATGGTAATGCTACCTTAAGGTTGACAAATGTGCACAAAACAGTATTTAGCTTAGAGCAGCGTTCGTTAAATTGCAGTTCTTGAAAACTCTGCTTTTATGTAGAATGAAAAATTATTTTTGTTAAAAAGTTATTGTGTTCACTTTTCAAATTTATAAATATATCTAAAAAAAATTACTTGCATTTACATTCCCATTTAAAACACACATAATGTCTGTAAATACAAAAATAACAAAACACAAGTTCCACACTACTTAGGGCAGCATTTTCAAAATGAAAAAATTACTATTTTAGCCGAATCTATTCGTAATGAGATAACACGCATTATCAAAAAATCAAAATTTACACTATAATTGACTCTCTACACCAGAAATTAGTCACACAGAACAAATAAAGTTTATTAATTGTGTGAGCATAACTGATGGTAAGGTTTATATATTTTATAGAATTTTTTCTATGAGTTTTTAGGAATACTACGCAAGAAAGGCTGTCAGAATACTTTATTGAATCCGAAGTCTCATTGATTTCACCAAAATTATTGACAAATTTGCTTTCTAGAAAACCAAAAAAGTTATTTTATAATTAATTATTAAGTCGTTTTTTTGTAGAAGGACTGATTTAGATGCTTTTTGTTTCACGAGATTTATGTGCTTTAGTACTTTTTTATTAAATTATATTTTCTGAGTAAATACTGTTGTGTGCGTTTTGCTTTTCGAATTATGAAATGTCTATTTTTATTTCAAAGGTAATATTTTTGCTTGTTTTTTATTTTGTTCAAGTATTTTGTCGCGATCATAACCCATTAGCTCAGTGTTTCTCAAGCTATGGGGCGCGACCCCCTAGGGGGCCATGATAACCCTAAAAGGAGGGCGCGAGCGTATGGGAAAGTAGAAAATAAAAGATTTAAAAAATTATCAATTTACTAAATGGAAACAAAATGTATTCTGACATAATAAAAAGATACACATTTACTCTGATATAGTATACTTATAAATGTATCAGTACGGCACAATATATTTAATACTAAGTATCAATTCACTAAGTTAAGAACAAGTTTAATAATTACTAGTGATTTTTCAATGGGCTTATCATACACAAAATTTAATACTTATCTTAATACTTTGTACGGTTTAAAATTAGGGTCGTATTGTAGTTTTATCGTGAAAGTATTATACATTATTACTTTACATTCAACACATTGTTATTGTATGGGGAAGGGGGGCGCGATGAAAATTCTGATTGAAAATTGGGTCGCGATTATAGAAAGTTTGAGAAGCACTGCATTAGCTGATCAAAAAATAAAGTTTTGCTCTTCAAATTTTATTTGCCTTTTTATTAATGTTTTACGTGTTGCTCTTCGACAGGTAGATGAGTTTATAACCTCAATATATAAGTATTAAATAAGTAACTATATATTATAATTATATATAATTATAGTAAAATAAGCAAGTAAATATATAAGAATAGAAGTAATTAAATGTATAAGTATCTTAGTAGAAGTAATTAAATGTATAAGTATTATAATAAGTAATTAAATACATAAGTATTATAATAAGTAATTAAATACATAAGTATTATAATAAGTAAGTAAACATGTAAGTATATTATAATAAGTAAGTAAATATGTAAGTATTATAATAAGCAAGTAAATATGTAAGTATATATATTATAATAAGTAATTATAAATATATATTAGTCAAAATATGAAAAATTCTCTAGAGGGGTGGCACTTTAAGTCTTCGCACGCGGGCGGCCGACACCCTAGGATCGGCCCTGCGTGTGATTATGACGTCACATGGGTTTTTGAATTGGTTGGCTAGAATCATGTGGTTTTCACTATCATGTGACTATGATGTCACATGAATTGAGCCCATTACATTTTATTAATTCAAATACGAAAAATGTACGAGAAGAAAGAGACCATTTCAGCAGGTCAATTTCTTTGAAAAAGAGTCTGCTGATGGTGGGGATCACAAGCGTTTATTTTAGCTTATAGTAACTACACTCAAGACTAAAATAAAATATCCCCTGTAGCTCTCTATCTACTAAAAACTCTTATAACCCTTGTTCTCTTTTGGATAGTTGACACCGGACATCGTATGGGTGAAAGGAATGTCTGTTGCGACCTCACACCTGGATGGGGGGAAGTTACTAATGAAAGCTGTGTAAGCATATCAAATTTCAAAATTTAACATAAACTCCCGCCTCAAACTCTTCAAGTGTCTGTATAAAAGAAAACTGACATTAAACATACAGAGTATAAAATAAGATATGTTAAATGAAATACCGGATTCCTTCTTTTACAAATAATATAGCTAATATTTTAAAAGGCATTTCAAATGTTGTTATATACTACAGCTTTTGTAGCATATAACTACTATTTTTTTAATTACATATTTAAAAAAAGGTTTTACTCGGTTTTCTAATACATTAATGAATTAAAAATTTTACATGCCATTTACATTTTCTTTGTTTTATCTAACATATAACAAAATTTGAGACCTATGTAGTAATAAAATGGAATCTTTTTTAAAAAATTAAAATTATAGACAGTATTGGTGTTTTATTTTATTTTAGCATTCTTATAAATATATTTAATTTTTTCTCTCCTTAAATTAAAATAACTCTTATCAAATTCATCTCTGAAGCTATTTCAAACATCCATCAGAATAGTCCCTCCCCCTCTCCAAAAGAAACTACAATTTGCTTTAAAGTGTTATTAAGTAAAGAATAAAATTTTCAAATTTCAGAAATTGAATAAAACAATGCACGCAAAAATAAATTTATTATTTACACAACATCAGCAAGAATAAAATACAGCCTGCACACTCGGTGACAAGAGCTAGAGTTAGTTTACGTAATGAAAAAGAATACTATGAATACCAAAAATATAAGCACTATCTATTGGCATAAAAACAAACTCATGTTAACTCTATAACTATGAAGTCATTATTTTCAAAACATCTGAAATCAGTTTCTTAAATAGAAACTTTATATATAACCACAAAAAAGATATAAAAAAACAATAAAAATCAACACTATTTGTTGGCATTCACTTTTTCTTTAAGAAAATGCAACATCAATTGCTCCTGGCTGCTGATGAATGATTGAAGAAAATCTAACCTGCAGAATCACGCAGGTACGAGATTCATAACCGGATTCGTTTGGTGTGAAAGCAGGAAGTGAATCTTGGCTTATTTGAGCGGGAAATTACGAAGCCGAATCCTGATCGAACAGGTAGGATTAATTGCAAATGACACGGATTCGTTTGGTGTGAAGGGAGCCTAATAGTTGGAAATGAATACAGGACTCGCTATGACTTTTCCGCACTGTTCAGACGCTGTATTTGAAAACTGTTAAAAAAAAAAAACCAGCATATTTGTCGTAATAATTGTATTGGAGTGAGGGATTATTAATGTCGCACTATTCAACTACTCAAGGGCTTTTGGTGACGGACCATGGTCATTGTCATTCAAAGTTTTGAACCATGGTCAGGTGAGGAGAACGACACCTGAACTGGCATTCTCCCACTCTCCGAACTTCACCACTATGCTACCGCCGTCTTATAATTGTATTGGAAGGTTATTATCTCTACGTAACTAATTCTGATTAACTTAGAACTAATGTACACAAAAGCGAATTATTTAAAATTTATGACATCTTTCAGCATATAAAAGCTAAGAAAAAAAATGGTAAAAAATAGAACAGAATTTTTGACAGAAATTTAGAACAGAAAAAAAAAAGTTTCTTTCGCAGATTTTGGTTTCTTACACATATTTAGAAAATAAAGGTCCTTTTATAATTTATTTTTCTGATTGGGTCTTTCTTTGATCAAAAAGTAAAATATTTAGAGTATTTGTTTATGTGAAGTGTTTATTTAAATATTTAAAACTATAATTCCAGTTTTAGCAGAAAATTATACGTATTTCTGAAATGTTTGTGAGTCACTAATTATCAATTGATTTTAATTAGGTGCCTTAATAATCTTTTAATTGATACCATTGGTAATTATAGTTAATTTTCAAAATATATATTATAAAAATTAAATGACGTAAATAATAGAGTATGCAAAGAGCCATCTGGTGTTATTGATTCAGGAGAAATTATGTGGCGTCGTATTCCCGTTGCTATTGCTTTCCTGTTTAGGAAACACATGACGTTACAACGAGGACGAAATAGACTAGCTCAAAGAAAACTAGTTTCTGATTGGTGGCGTCTATACCTTTTAATTCAGGGGTCCCTAGCTTGGCAATTTAGCGCGTTTTTTGTCTTCGGTATTACTTGCTAATGTGCAAAATTAAGAAAATATAATTCTGTGAAATTCGCATTTTTTACCTCAAATCTAAATCTTATTCATCAGTTTAAATTCATAAGCGAAACATTTACTACTTCAGATAAATAAAGCAATTAGCTTAACGGGTGGTTAATAAGGATATATCACAAATGTGTGTTGTAAGAAGGTATACATATATATTCTTTTACTGATTACATTTTATATAGGATACTTGAAAAAGGAATGAATTAATTATTTAAAGACTATTATAGAAGAAAGTTATAAAAGATTTAATTAATTAAATATTAATTCATCTATTACTAAACAATTAAATGATTCCTTGTATTGCTTAAATTGTTGTTGTTTTAAAAAATCAGTATTTCATTTCGATTGAGGAAGTTTGCATACTTTTTTTATCAATACTGTTTGTTCGAGTTGATGTATTTTTAAAAAATTCTACAAAAATCATATTTTTGTTTGAAATAGATTATCGGAAAAAGATTGTTACATATTTTAAAAAGAAAGAAATATTTATTTGGGGAGGAGGTAAGAGCTTAGGTATTGTTGCATATTTTTAATCTGAAATCAGAATTCCATCTCCCTCTACCCCTTTTTTTTTTTTAAATGTGATTTAAAATCGCCTTAGCTTAGCTCACAGTTACTATTATCAAAGACTATGAAATTTTAGAAAGATATCTCACAGACAAACTCAAGCGTTTCGATCGAGCTCAATTTATTGATCTGTTTCTTATAGTTTATAAACAGTTACATATATGATTTCAAAGACGTATTGAAAACCTATTATTTATTTATGAAAATGGCAGAATACTGTTCTTAAAAAAATCCAATTAAAATATATAATCATCAAATTACCTAAATGTGTTTTTAAAATTTTGTTTAATTATAAAATATTTATCAATAACACAACAATAATAATTATAGTAAGTATTATTATTCTTTGAAATTTTCCATCACATTGGGACTCGGGTTTTTTTAAAAAATTTGCTTTCAATTTTCATCATTGTCTGATTTTCTTGTTATGTGCAAATTCCTAATAAAATAAGAATTTTTAGATTAAATTAATTTTTATTCTTCTGGATTTGAGATTGAATGCAATTATTTGATTTTTCAAGTCTAAACTGTCATTCATAAACGGTTTTTATTGGTAATTGTATGAATAATTAATTTCCTTTAAAAAATAAATCGAGCGTTGTCATATGTAAATATTAGTAAAGAATTATATTCGTATTCAGAAAAATATTTATTTCGACTCATCCGGATCCGAAATAGCAAATTAAAACTTGATATATGTCTATTCACATCCATATTTAGTGTCAACAAATCCAGATTTTTACTTTTGCCCTTCCCGCAAGAAACGAAAATTTCCATCTTCGCCGAAAACCTAATTCTCACCGAAATTCGTCGCAATCGCCAGAAGCGCTTAGTTGGCAAACGAGTCATTTGTCAAAATCATACCAAAGATCAATCTTAAAAACATATAGTACGTACAGTCAGTCATACAAGTTCATGAAATATGCAGTGCAGCGGGCGGGGGACGGAAGATGATTTAGAATTTTTAGAAAATCTAAATTCTTTTCTTTTTACTTGAATCACTTGATAACTTCTTAAAAGTTTGTATTTTCCATAAATTTTTATCGACATCTTCGGCTATTAAATAAAAATATGTTTTTCTCAAAAGTAATTGAGTTTGTATTAACCAAACCAAAAGTAAAAACTTGATTATTCAATATAAACATTGCTAACAATTATTCTTATGTATTCTTTGTAAAAGGAAATATTTTAATTTGTATCAGCACTCTCAAAAGTATTTTCTAAGCAAGGTTTTATGACAATTAATTTACTTTCATGATATCCAATCAAAAGAGATCATAACAAACTACTGATTGAAAAAGAAGTAATTAAAAAATATTCTTTACAATTTTTAAAAAGTCAGTTTTAGCCACTAAATGTGGATATAACAGTGAAATATAATAGGAATGATCGATTGGAGAGCGGCGCCAACACGCATAATCAAAAGATATCTCGGGGAATAACGGTTTATACTACTTTAGTTTAACCGATACGACAATTTATTGGTAGTCAGAGAATAACCACTGGATTGTTAATAAAAATTCGTTGGAAAATTCATCTAAGTTTTCATAATTGAACATCATTATTTACAGAAAACTACTGGATAATTTCAATAATCATTAGATGGCTAATAAATATTCTTTGGAACAATACATTTATTTTTACGTAAATGAACATCGTTGTTGACAACACAATTTTCTAAGAAATCCAAATATTTTAGAAAATATATATTACTTTTGGAAGCGCTTTTTATTATACTGTTTTGTAAGAATATTACATATCGTAGCAATTTAATTATGTATAAATTTTTAAATCATTGATTGATTTCGTTTTAAATTCTTGTAGTTCTTTCTCTACAATCCATGATTCTCAAAAGTTACCCCATTTTTATAAATATATTTTCAATAAGGGTTTGGGAGTACGGTATAATTATTTTTGTATCCGTTAATTCACTGAAACATTTCGTTTCATTTTCGAAGGAGCTGCTGGCGTTGGCGAGAGAATGATTTCACTGTTATAACCTTGCATAATTCCATCCTTTATTTTGATTTCCACTTTCCTCGCTGAAAAGGAGTCGTGCATGAATTGATGATTCCGATAAACATTATATCAGCAACAAGCTTTTGTATGTTGGAGCGTTTGGATTCGATTGTTTATAGAAGAAAAAAAAATTAACTACTCAGTTTGTTGTGAACCATCATTGATGCTTCGTAATTGTGTGCAGCTCTTCAAATGTCAAAATTCATACATTTATCGTCCGATGTAAATTTGTTTTTTTTTAACTATTATTTCCAATTGCTGGGAATAATATTTTGTTTTCACCGCGTGAATTGTTTATTGTTTGTGTGTGTGACAAACTTTTCTATTATGGATTGTGAATAATTTTTTATTCTGTGTATGAAGAAATATTCAGGGCTACTCATGTGTTGGAAGAATTAATTTCCATTACTTTTTGTACTAAAATTTTTTCGACGTTTACCCTATGCATTTAACTTTTACTTACATAACATTTAAAGCAGCCTTACTTGTTTTAATTCTTTTGAATTATTCACCTTGAATAACCTTATTGCAGGTGAATTGTGGATATACATTGGCTAAATGTATTGCAGATAAAAGTAATTCTTCATCAAAAAGAAGTACTCAATCTTAATTTGAAGATAGTGGAATTTTATGTGCAGATTCCTTGTCAATAATGAATAAAGCTAAAATATCACCCAAAATTGTTTCAAACTTAAATAAAAATGTTGAAATTGAAAAAATATCACCAGCACTTCCTGAAAAATCAGTTTGTATATTAAGAGTGAAGAATGTTTTAAAAACACCTGATACAATTCAAGAGAAAAAGTCATTAGTGTGGAAGGAACCTGCAGTTTTATCAATAGTGAAGGATGGTTTAAAAACACCTGATACAATTCAAGAGAAAAAGTCATTAATGTGGAAGGAACCTGCTGTTTTATCTGATAAAGATCTGACAAACATAGCTGTAGAATCAACCAGAAATGTGAAAAGGTCTGCTGTAATTCTTTCAGATGATTCATCCAGTTCAAGAAATATATCAACAAAAGAATATTCATTTAAAAGACAAGAATCTGATAAAGCTTCAATCAAAGTAATCAATATTTCAAAACAAAAAGAGTGTCAAGACATCAAACTTCTCCCAAATGTCTCAAATTCTTTGAAATTAATTTCCGAGAAAAAAACGTTTGAGGCATCAGAAAAGATACCCCCAGTATCAACAAAAATTATATATGTTGGCAATGCATCGCAAATTCCCGTCATAAAACAAGCTATTGCTGCATCTAAATGTGCTGTGAATAGTTCTTCAGAGCAGATTCTTCATAATGCATCAAAAATAAACAAAGATCATACCTTGCAGATGAAACATTTATCTATTAAAAAAGTTTCTAGTGGGAAACAAACTGTTCAAATGAATCCTACTGAAGTCACTGGTACAGAGAAGATAATCATTAATCTTTCTGAAGGTAGACGCATTTTAGGAACTGAAGCAAAATCAAACCTTATGAATTTTTCAGAAAGCAGCTCTTCTATTCAAAATAAGAAATCAAACGACATTGAAGAGAATAAACAAATGATTATACTACCCATCAAATCAATTTCGGAAGTTACTTCACATAATTTAGAATTGCCATCATTACAAAATTCAGAAATTGAATTGTGTGCGATTCAATGTAATACTGGAAGAAATGTTTCTTTAAAGTCTAATAGTCCTGTAAAAATTTATTCACCAAAGCAAATAAGTACTTTGAATAGAGCAGTCAATACTCAACCAGTTAAATTGGTAAATAATGGATCTTCAATTAGTTGTTCAGTTAACAAACCAACATCCGAGGATTCAAAGTTTTTTATGCCATGTTCTATATCTTCTCTTGAAAAGGATATAAAAGGCAGCAAAAGTACAAAAAAAACAGAAAATGAATATCCCCCTGTTAATTTAAGTGTTGCACATGTGCAATCAAAATCTTGTTTAATGTATCCTCTGAAAAAGAATTCAGCAACTGACATTAAAAGTAATGTTATTAAAACCAATAATAACAATTCTTCAATACAAATTATGTCACCAGCAACAAATACAATTTCTTCAGTAAATCAGCAAAGCAAATATAATTTGTATGAAACTGAAAATAGAAGCCCTGTACCTAAAAGTAACTCATCTATTAAGAAAAAGACATTGATGCCAATTGAAGTTTCATTAACAAAGCAAGGTAAAGACAATTCATGTAAACAGAGAAATAAAAAATCAGATGTAGAAATTGTTTCTTGTGCAGCAGAAACATCATCTGTATCAAGTACAACAATTTGCTCTTCAAACATGAATGAAATTAGTTTTGGTAAAAATAACAGTTATAAAACTTGCAGTAAGGATGAATATCAGTTAACACAACAAAAACAGTTTGTTTTGGCAAATAAGGTAGCAAATTTTACTTCTTTACCAAAATTTACTCCAGCGATCTTACTGCCCAAAGTTTTATTAGAAAGACTTCCTGATGCAATTACTGAAGCATGTATAAAGAACGGATATGTTCTTATACAAAAACATCCAAAAATTTCTGATTCATCAACAATTGAAGATACTGATATTAGGGAGAAAAGAAATAAGGGTTTAAAGAGAAAACGAGTACAATATCCAGTTTTAACAAACCCAAAGGTTCAGGTTAATACAAAATGTGATGAACTAAATGATAGTAATGAAGGAACTTCAAATGTTCATGGCATTTTAAATGAAAATGTAAAACATGCAGCATTCTCAGAAGAAAAGAATGCATCTCCTTTAACAAAAAAGGATGAAACACCAATCCAATCTGTATTGCCTGCATTAAAAAAAGATTTAAGGCCTACCAATTTGAAAATTATTAAAATTAGTGCCAATGAAATGGAAAAACTTAGTGATTGTTTTAAAAATCCCTGTGCTATAGTACCTCCAACAACTAGCAAACAGCAAACATTAACAATACCAATTCTGGTAAATGAAGATGCTGAAAAAAAGGAAACTAAAACCATAAATGAACCTGAAAGTGCTTCAATGTATCATAAAACTCCAATGAAACAAGTTTTTGAAAAAAAGGAAGATAGGAAGAGCTTAAGCTCAGATCTTCTAGAGTTAATAGAGTCAGAGAAACAGAAAAAAGTAGAGAAGGATAAAATGAAAAAGAAAGAAAAAATTCTCAAAAAAATGTTGCTCAAATATGAAGAAAAAGAAGAAAAAAAACAATGGAAATATTTGCAAAAGAGATTGATCCGCTGTATTGAAAAAAATAAAAATCGTCTTAAAAGAAGGACTGGATTGTTGATGGAAATTGTCACAAATAGCTCTAAATTGAAGGAGCAAATTCATAAGTTGAATTGTACTGAAAATGATGATGTAAAACATTTGTTGTCCAAACTAGTGAAAGCCATAAGAGATAAGGATTCTATTGTTGCCATATCAAAGAACCATAAAGAAGTTGCAAAAAGTCAAAGTATTCAAGAAGAAAAGACTGTAATTAAAGACCAAGTTCAAAGTTTTGGGAACATGTCAACCAGTAAAATTCAAAGAAACCATAAATCTCGAGTCAGAGTTGGAGAAAGGAAAAAATCGATATCTAAATCCACCTCTATGAACATATTTTCATCTTCTGTAAGTCAAGATAATGTATATTGTTATGATCCAGAGAGTGAAAGAAGTAGAGAAGATACAATATCATACTCAAAATTAAATGAAAGTCAGGAAAAAACTTCACCAAACGAAGTTATATCATACAAACTTCGAAAACGAAATCCAAAAAAATTGTTTGCAGATGATCCTTTTGTTGACTTGTCCATTATCACAGATGAAAAATACACCATTGAATGTGTCTGTGGATCAAGGGATTGTAATGGAATTCATCCTGAATGTCTTCAGTTTCCTTGATACCATTTGCAAAAGGTGAGAAATTTCATTTATCATTTTATATTCATCAATGCTATTTAAAATGTTTTATCTGTATTGCTTCAGTTCTATTTGATTCCAATGGGCAAATGTGTTTTGTTCTTTAGTGACTGTAGGGTTTATAAATTAGATAAAAATCTGAAAGTTTTGAGATTACTTCTTTTTTTAATTAAAAAATTAATTTTTTAAATTAAATTTGCAGTAAAAATACTTTTTAGTTCAAGTGTAGTATAGAGGTGCCACTTGGCGCAGTCCTTTCTTTTGGTGACTAAAAGCGGTCGCCAAGGTACTTTTTTAGGAATTATTTATTTTAGAATGAATTCGATATCTCACCATGTCATTTAGATAAAAATCGCCAAATCCGAAGAAAAATCGTTAAATTCGATGTGCCCCCCCCCATACTACATTTGAGCCTTATACTACTTGATTTTATGTATAAAATGAGTAATTGCTATTTTTTTTCTATTCAAATAATATGTAGAAAATATAATTTTATAACTTGGGTAGAATTTTTTTAGAAAACATTTATTTTATAAAAGCTGTTAATTTTTTTGAAAGACTAATTTTAAAACTTTTTTTATGTATATACAGTGGGCCACAAAAGTGTTCATACACTTGCAATTTCTTATAAAATTTAATGTTTTTGACTAATAAAAATTAATACATTGTAATTGTAATTTTTTTATGATATCTGCAACTTGTTCTTAATGGAATGACATAATTAATTTTTCAAAAATAGTATAACTATTTTTTTAAAAAATTAATTATCAAAAAGCTACTAAAAAGTTACGCCACTAAAGTCTTCATACACTTAACAAAAATCTCAACTTAGCTTTAAATATTGTATTTCTTTCTTAATTTAGTACTTAGTAGAATATCTTTTAGTGTCCACAACAACTTTTAAGCATCTTGGTATAGATTTAATCAGTTTTTTGTAATTTCTGCATCGATTTTTCACCATTCTTCTGTGATTATTGTTTTTACTTCACATTATGCATTTATATGTCGTGTTTTCTTTTTTCATCAGAATCTCACCAAATATGTTCTACTGGGCTAAATAAAGTGATTGATGAGGTGTTTTCATAATTTGGGGACAGTTATATAGAGACACCAGTGGCGTACATTGAGTGCAGTGCACTTGGGGTCATTATCCTGTTAAAAAATGAAGTTGTTTCAAATATCCAAATTTTGGGCGGATAATTTAAAATTTCTCTTTAAAATATTTAAATAGAACTCATGATTCACAATATCAACAAAAAATACCAAATTTCCTAATTCTGTGGCTGATTTACACCCCCACGCAAGAACACTTCTACCTCCATGTTTTATTGATCCAACTAGATTCTTGTAATTAAGTTTCAGAAAATTCAAAATTGACAGCAAATTGATTGGGATGGCAGACAAATCAACATTTTTGGTTCCTATGGGCCTATAATAGCTTGTAAATGAAAAAATAAGTAGTTTAATCCCATGAATTTATGAGGAACAAGAACTCCTTCACTTCCATGCCTCAACATGGAAGTGAAGGTGTTCTAGCGTGGGGGTGTAAATTGGCCTCAGAAATAGGTAATTTGGTATTTTTTCATGGTATTATGAATCATGAGCTCTATTTAATTATTTTAAAGAGAAATTTTTAATTATCCGCCCGAAATTTGGATATTGGAGACTAAATTTTTTAACAGGGTAATGACGCCAAGTGCACTGCTCTCATTGTACGCCATTGGTGTCTCTATAACTGTCCCCAAATTATGAAAACACCTCCTTAATCACTTTATTTAGCCCAGTAGAACATATTTGGTGAGATTCTGGTGTAAAAACAATAGTCACAGAAGAATGGTGGAAAATTGATGCAGAAATTACAAAAAACTGATTAGTTATACCAAGACACTTAAAAGTTGTTGTTGTCACTAAAAGATATCCTACTAAGTACTAAATTAAGAAAGAAATACAATATTTAAAGCTAAGTTGAGATTTTTGTTAAGTGTATGAATACTTTTGTGGCATAATGTTTTAGTAGCTTTTTGATAATTAATTTTTTAAAAAAATATTTATACTATTTAAAAAAAATTAATCATATCATTTCATTAAGAACAAGTTGCAGATATCACATAAAAAATTACAATTACAATATATTAATAAACATTAAATTTTATGAGAAATTGCAAGTGTATGAACACTTTTGTGGCCAACTGTATATTGCATATTAGCCCATTAACCATTTTGGCCAGACAAAAAAAACTGTTTCCAAATTTCATAATGTTCATTAGCCAGTAAAGAAAAATGCATTCTTGTGCATGCTCAAATGCAATAACCTTATTTATTAGTTGAGCAAATTCAAAATCTTAACTATTTTACGCTACTTATGTATTATTGCAACTGTATTGGTGATATTATATTAAATGAAGCACATAGTTGCCAATTCAGCACGTTTTACACCCATGAAATCGGGGTTGCCAACTTGGTGTGTTATCTTGAACATGGGCATTGTTGCGATTGTATTTAAGTATCCATTTTGCTAGGCAATAGGCTAGTATGTAAGTACCTTTACATGTTTAAAATTTTTGCTTATACAGGAAATAAATTTTATGTTCTTACATTCAGGTAGAAATGTACGTAAAAAATTCAGAAAATTCCAGACTTTGTTGCTGTAAAACTCGGAACATTGATTATCATTTGCCAGTGCCAAGAGCCCAAAATGAGCTTAAATCAGTACTGGTTAAAATTACCATTATTTGCTTGCTTTAATCATCCTTTTATCCCTTATTAAGGGAATTATGTGTTCTTAATAACTCTTTAATTAGGGTTCAAAAACACAATTTGATTCTATAGTTTTATATTTGTGGCTATAAATGTCTTAATTTAGTTTCTCTATTGCAAGTCTTTTGAACTGATGGGGAAAAAACAGCTCTTCGTTATATTCTTAGAGTTGGATCCTGATTTAGTAACAAAAATTTGTCACCAATTTTTTTAAGAACTTTGGTTCCAAGTTGACAATTTTGCCAACTAATAGGAAATGGCAACCCTACCTGGATGTCTTTGATATCAGTTTAAAAAATGTTGTTTTTGCCTTTATGCCATTTGGCAAAAAAAATTAGTGCCATAAACACCAGGGGGGTGGGCTGTTCTAAGATTTTACCATTCTTTAAATGCTCTACTTAATGTAAAGTATTTAAAGAATATACGATTCTATAAATTAATAAAGAATTAAAAGAATATATAATTCTTTAAATATGTTTCAAAATGGGGAATATAATAATTTTTTTTAACATAATCATGACATGTCTTGAGCATGATTTAGGGGGAGAAGGGGGAAACTCATATTGTTGTAGAAATTAAAATGATAATCTAAAAGTAGCATAGTACTGCCATTGCAATTAACACATGCTAATGCAACGTCTATAGTCAATAAAAAATGCATGTGAAAAGTTATGCAAATTTTATCGAAAAAGGAGAAGATTGTAAATATTCAGTACTTATCAGTTATAGGGGTCATCAAGCCAAACATGCTAAAAAGTTTTCTGTCATTGTATTTGTAGTGAGTACATTTTATTAGGTAATATTGCCTAAGTTCTTATTGAGAACAACACAGAAAAAAAGCTGTTGTGAACCCATGATGACCAATAAGTAACTAATACTTTTAACCTAAATAAAAATATTTTTAGTGGGCTATGGATCATGGATTGATGACCACTTTTCCAAGTTGCTGCCAACATAAGAAATGACCCCATAAGAAAATTAACTTAATACCTAAACGAGTTTTTTGTGTGTATCCTATGTGTACTGTGTATGGTTCTTATTACTGATTAGGACCTTTTTTTTAATATTACTCATGGGAAATTTATTTACAAAGCAACTTCCAGGGCATCTAATAACTGTTCTCATCAGTAAGAAATTTTGAGCTAATATCCTGTGCTGGCTTAAGCTCATTCCAGGTCCTGGGCACAGAGTAACCCCCTTGACACTTGCAGATACAAGGAGGGGCTCTTAAATCCAGTTAAATGCAGCTTATCCGGGCCCCTGGATGCCTGCCCCAAGTGCCCAGTGAATAAATCTGCACTGTTTTTCATATTTTCATCATTTCATACATTTCATCCATTAGTGAATTTGGGTGAATTTCAATGAATTTTTTTTCTTTTGGAAAATGTTTAGCAGCTGTCCTTAAAATGTCATTAAATGTATCTTTTGATTTTATCTCATTTTCTAGATAAAATAAGTTGCCTTAAATTGCCAAATCTTTGAGGATTAATTGCTGGTATTCAGTTTATAGGAAAATATATTTTATTATTAGTTTGAAAAATTCATCATCTAAATCAGAGGTTCCCAAACTTTTTTGTCTCATAGACCCCTTGCCATGTTTTTCGGTTTGGGGTAGACCCCTGCTTACCTAATATTGAATTTTTGCAAATTTACCAATTTAAATGTCTTTTTGACAACTGGTATAGATCTATTTGCTTTAAACGATTTAAATTTCTAACTGAAGTAAAGTACTGTGTTTAAAACTTAAGAAAAACATGTTAATTAAATTAAAATTTAATTAATGCATATAATAAATGAGCAACAAACAAATGCTTTTAAAGAGAGGAATAAATCTAGTGCTTCAATAACAATTTTTCAACATTTGGAATTAATTGTGTCAGGTTTAACCCTAAATCTCAGTTTTAGTAGTGCCCAGAACTTATTCCCCCCTCCCCTTTCTTTTTTGTTTTAAAGATTGGCAACCACGATATTCCATAATTCGTGATAAATGACAGGTATGTCTTTTTAAAGCCAAAATTGTGGACATGGTCTTTGTTTATTATAAAATTTGTGCTGCCACCTTGTAACTACAAATTAACCTTATTAAATTTAGTAAATAAATCTATGAAATAGATAAAATCTGCTTTCCACATGACTAAATTTTCTTTTAAAACTAAAATCATGATTTGGTTTAATGAGAGTCACCATCATAGACACCCATTTACACCTCATGGACCCCCTAAATTATTTTTTTGCTGACCTGGACCCCTTGCAGGTCGTCATAGACCCCTGGAGGTTTATATAGACCACTTTGGGAATCACTGATCTAAATGGATAAAATTTGGGAGCACAACTTTTTGTAGAATATGAGATAAAATAAATATATATATCCTTGAATTTCTGTGTTGTTTATAATCATTTTCATGTAACCACCAATGTGTATGCTACATTTTTTGACAAAGAAATGAATTAAAAATCTGCCTTGGAATTAATTTCATGTATAGGTATGGCTCTTAATATGTTATAATTATGTGTTTAAGGTAAAGCTTACATGTAACATTATTGTGGGATCTTTTTGAATCATTTTATTTTTGTATCATTTTATTACCTTCTTTTTTCGAATCTAAGCAGTACTGTTTACACTGTTAATGCTACTGAAAACTGGGTGTGGCTTAGAATGGAAGGTGGAAAAATTCATTTGTTGGATTGGAAAAATTTAACATGATTACACTGATGGTTTGAGTAAATACAGATTCATGTTTGTATTTAAAAATTTTTTGATACTGGTAAAGGAAATTAATTATTCACTTCATATTATTCTCATTCTTTTTTAAATTTTGTAAGTATTGAATATCAATGAACCATTTTGCACTATTCTTTCCCCTAAAATGTGTTGAGGATTGGGAATGCAGCCTTGAAGAGTTGGCTGCTTAGATTTGAATAAATGTGGTCTTATAACTTCTTTACATATTTCTGAATGATTAATAGTAACCTTTTAATTAATAATTGGGGAAATTAGAATAACTAACTCATTAGGTGATTACAAGTGTGTAAATAATCATTGGATTTTGCTCATATTAATTTGTTTTCAGTATTATTACAATAATATATCATATTAAATGCTCCTCGCCCTTTTATTTTTGCTCATACAGGATACAATGCATTTAAAGACTTAAAATAAAATGCACTAATAAGTTAGACTCGTATTTTTATCGAACTTTTTATGGTCAATATTAATGTAGATTTTTAGATTTTATTATATGTACTAATTCATTTTAGTTTTATTATTTCCATCTATTATAATGTCTCATTGAATTAATGTATTTTTAACTCCTGCTCTTCCTTATCTTTACTAATGTGTAATATTATTTTCCTTTATTGCATTTATATTATCCCAGCTATACCATAAAGGGACATTATTTTTAGATATAAAGTTCAAGCCTTGTCACTTGTCTTGTGAAATCTGTTTGGACCAAATATTACTATTCTTAAAACATATTTTAATTTTCGTAATGAAATGAGTAATAAAATATTTTGTTCGAGCTCTCTTGGGGAAAAATGTCTCACTTGGTATTTTTTTTTATGTCGATGTAACCACTCATTTAAGTTACCAAAAAAATTTTTTCCATTGAATGCTAAATTTTAATCTTGCTGCATTATATCTCAAACGATATGTTTCACAGACTTATACTAATGAATTTATTTTATTCAAGAGGATAGGAAATTATACACGGATTTTTTTTCTAATCAAAGAAATATTTAAATTATTCATCAATAATGTTAATTTATGTGTCAATCAGAAGTCAGTTAATTTACACATTATCTTAGATTTCGAAAAATAGGTAGGACAAAAACTTTTGGAAAACTTTGGGGGGTGAAGGTACTTACATATTATCCCAACTGTATTGGTGACATTATGGGAAACGAAGCACATGATTGCCAATTCAGCACTTGCAACACATGAGAAATCGGGGTTGCCAACTTCTTGAGTTGTCTTGAATGTTGCAATAGTGCACAAGTACCTTTTTCTGTTATAAATTTTTTAATGTGTATGTTGCACCTTCATGATTTTCTTGTTTTCTTATTTCAGATTATCACCTGAGTTACAAATCAATGTCCAAACTTTATGGCATGTTTTGAAAGTACAAAATTTGTGTTTTGTATTTTAATATATACATGTATATTCATTTATAATCATAGATTAAAAATTGCAGACTGAACTTATTTCATAATAACTTTATTATGTTTTATTTGTTCTTTAGAGGTGCTAAAAACATGTTATTATTTTTACATTTACAAAATGTTTATGTACAATGTTGCAATGTATTTATGAGTAAAAATGCAAGATTGTGATTTGCTGTTTTATAAATGTAAGTTACCATGTAGTTGGAAGGTATTGAATTTTAATATTTAATCTTATACCATTGGTGTGTAGCCAGAATTTTAATTTGTAATTTTTGTTGATATGGCAAGGGTCACTCATATCTGAAAAAAAAAACAAGTTGCAAAAGCAACAGTAAAAAAATCATTTGTTTCATTGGAAAAAAAACCTCATTTTTTTTAAGTATGTTGACACAATATGGTTTCATTCAGGAAACTGTTTCTTTTTGCGATTAATGAACAATGTTAACTATTCATTCAGGAATGATTTTAATTTGTTAATAATTATTATTTCATTATTTATAGCTAATAATTAATTTAGAAATAAATAAAAATGCATGCTAGTTGAGTTTTTTTCTTTTTTGAAAAAAAAAAACAGGACTAAAATAATAAAATATTGTTATTTTTTTTATCTGTGGTTAAATTTTTTCTGACATGCCTATTAAAAATCATTGTAAAATAATAATGTATAGTAAAAATTATTAAAATATTTTTATAATTTACTCTTCTAAATAGTTCAAAAAATTCGCTTTCATTTTTTCCATTCATTTTCATTTCTTTAATTTTTTTTTCCAGAATTGTCTCAATGTGTAAAAAAAATTTTTGATTTTCAGACTGCCATATTTCATAATTTGGATGTGCGAGAAAATACTTATAAAACTGATTATATATTGGAGACCTTGTTTGCTCTTAACATGGAATATCTATTTAGGAGTGGCAGGATATTTATATTTCATGCTATTTTTACATTTTGTACTAAGTTCACAATATGAGATACTACAGTGGATAATATATACAGATATAGGAAACTTAAACTTTTCTTCATTGACCTTGTTCATTTCACCTTGTGAAACGAATTGTTTGAACATGAAAATGTAACTCTTATTCAATAAAAAGAACAATACACATATTAAAATATAAGTAATAAAAAATTTCTTTTGACATATTTGTACACTAGAAATTGGGAGGAAAATTTATTTGCTGTATCCATTTTTTTAATATAATTGAATTTTTACAATATTGTGTGTGATTTAGTAATACTTTTTATTTCCCTTCTATTAGAAGGAGCAATTTTAAAAGGATACATATTAATTGTGACAAATACTCTTATTTTTCAATACTCATATTTAAAAAATATGTAAATATCAGTTGTTTTAGTGCAAAAAGAGCTTTTCTGTCGAGTTATCTAAAACAGTGTTTCTCTAATTGTTATTTAAATACACCCCAGGAATATATGAAGACCTTCCAAAGGATATACAAATAACTCAAGGGAAAAGAAAAGGAACATTACTCGAATCAAGATAAAACTTTTTCTTTTAATTTTTTCCCTACAAAAATTAATGAGTTATAATTTCAATAATTGTAATGTGTTGGAGAAATTGGAGGATAATATCCATTAAAATTGAAAGAAACACATATTTCACAGGATTTACAAATTTAAGTATTTAGTATAAGCACACAATGTTCATTTTATATTTAAAATTATTTTTTAATATCAAGACCCTTTCCTAATCTTGTATTTAAAAATTCAAATAAATTTATATAAATTATTCTCTTATTCTGTTTTTATTATTATTATTATTTATTTTTTTTAAAACATCATTATGGTTTCAATTTCTTCTGCATTTTATTGTTTTAATCATTTGTACATCTGTAGATTTGATATAACTTTAGAGTGCTAATGTAAAACACTTAAAATTGTATGAAGGAAAATTGCCTTGTTCCTTTACAATTCACTCCATTTTTTTAAAAATTTCTGTACAATTAACATACATGTGTGTGTATATAGATTGATAAATAAACGTCCTATATTTTCTGAAATATAGTTGCAGTTTGTACCAGAATTTGAACAAATTTGCATTGTATAGTGCTTTTATATTGTGTAATGAATCATAGTTGTTCTTTTATGTCAGTAATCTTAACACCATTGCAATATTTTTAAGTATTACTACAGTGAAATCCCCCATTTAAAGTTTTGTATGATAATTTCATAGGGGAAAAAACTGTATTTTGAAAAAAAAATTTATCAAATATATGAATTGCATGCTTTTATCCTTAAAAATTAAGTAAAAAAAGTATAGGCTGTTATTTGTTTTGTTTGAAAGACACTGATCTATTATTTTTATTAAGTTTGTGCATGTGTTTTTTAAATATAACTAAGTTATTTGTAATATATCTAGTAGAAACTTATATAAAAGATTAAATGTATTCAAGTAAATGTTTCATACAAAGATATTTCAGAATTCATTACTGCTATAATTATGTTATTGAAATATTAATGTTCTTTTCCTACATTAGTACTTCTATTTGCCACTTTAATACAAAATTTAGATTGAAATGTTTTAAAATATTTTTAAAAATGTATTTCAATATCTAAAGTACCTTAAATTTCATTTAGTTGGTACGTTTTAAATGAAAAACTTATTTTTCAATTCTTGTTTATTGGAACCCCAGTAATATATATTTTATGTTTTGAAATTGTGAGAATTGATCTTCATTCTCATGAAATTTTCTTGATAAAAACAAGAAAATGATTTGAATGTATACAAATTATTTATAAAAATGAATGATTATTTTAATTTGATATGAAAAACATTAAATTAGCAATAAAATCCTTTTGTTTTTAGATTTTTTTTTCATGTTTTATATCTTAAATACATATACATTATAACATATTAATATTTTATGCTGTTTTAATGTTTTTATTTTATCTAAGCAATTTAAAATTTTAAATAACTGAAAATATTTTGTGATAGGGATTGTTTGACTAATAAATATATTTTTTAAATAAATAAATGTAATATTTTAGGAATTAAGAGTTGAAAATTTGTCCACAAATTTCATAATTTACTTTATTCTGCAGTTTTAGGACAATTGTATATCAGTAACATATTTGTGCCTCCTAAGTTGCAGTTGAAAGTTCAAAATTATATATGGTGTAGAAATTTGGAGTGTGGGGTGTAGCTCAAGTGTCGTCCTTGTCACTTGATTATTATTCAAAATTGCAAGATCCTCACCCAATACCCCTTGAAACGAAATCATAATCAAATTTCTATTCAAATAGAGAGAGACATTGCCACACAACCTCTCCCTTCAAAATCTAGTTTTATTCTACTTAATAAAAAATAGTGATTATACACTGATCAGCAATAAATTACAAGCGATGCGCTGGCTGGCGCCAATGTAGACAAAATAAAAGGAATGTTTTGCTTCACACTCTCCACCTGAACTCTCCAAAGAGTTCACTTATTAATCACATAATTCAATAAATGCAAACATATAATAAATTATACAACAAAGAATTCGAAAATACAATAAAATGCTAAGCTAAGTACAAAAACACTATAAAAATACAAAATTCTTTTTCAAAGGGAAATTAATTAACAATTAAAAATTATGATAATAAATGAGTTTAAATGATAGGTTAAATAAATGATAATTAGACTAAATGAAACAGTAAATAAGAAAGGAATAAAAAATTTTAAGTTCTAAAAGTTTTTTCAATTTGTAAAAACACAGTTCAAGTGGGTAAAGATGTTGAACAGTTCGTTTTAACAGTCCACCACTAGTCTAGTTCGTAACAGCGTGTTTTGTTATCACGCCCTGGTAAGGTTCTTTCAATTTTACCTAACTTCCAAAGAAGCTTGTTTTTAGTGTTCTCTTAAATCAATACAACATCACCTACCTTTAGTTCAGGATGTGTTTCCGGATTTTTTACTGAATGAGCAGTTCGCAAATCTAACAAGTATTGTTTTTTCCATCTATGCCACAGTTGTTTTAGGAGTAATTGTTGGTATTTCTTTCTTTTTAAAAGAGATTATTTTGTAGAAGCATTTTCTAGGATCTCCGCAAACGTAACAGGATGTGTTGGTTGATTTTGTCCAAAGTTTAAAAAATGCATAGGAGTGAGAGGTCTTGGTTCATCATTTTCTTCATACACGTAGCTCAGTGGTCTTAGATTGAGAACAGCTTCTATTTCAGTAAGTATAGTTGTCATTTCTTCAAAACTTAATAGGGCCTTCTCAAGAATTTTATGCAGGCTTTCTTTGACGGATCTCACCAAACGTTCATAAAATCCTCCCCACCATGGGGATCTTTCGATGATATTTTTCCAAATAATCCTTTCCTGGGCGATGAAGTTCTGAACCATGCTTTGGGATAAAATTCTGCATAAATTTTCAATTTCTTTTTTGCTTTTCAGGAATGTTTTGGCATTGTCACTGTATATTACTTTACAACTTCCTCTTGCGAGGAATCTTCGGAAGGCAAGTAGAAACGAGTTAATAGTCATATCAGATACCAGTTCCAAGTGAAGTGCTCTGGTAACTCCGCAAGTAAATAAAACGATATAGGATTTTTGCAGCTCTCCGAAGTTATTGACGTAGAGAGGTTCAGCGAAATCCAAGCCGCAGACTGAAAAGGCTGGTGTTTGGTTGATACAATCACTAGGTAATGGTGACGTGAGCTGATCAATAGGTTTGGCTAAATATTTTCTACAAATGAAGCAATTTCTTATAACCTTTTTAACTAATTGGCGTCCTTTGGGGATCCAGTAATTTGATTTAACTTGTGCTAAAGTACTGTCTGTTCCTCCATGCATTACTTTATTATGTTCTCTGCGTACTATCAATGTAGTCAACCCAGAATTTTTGGGTAATATCAAAGGATGCTTTTCATCAATGGACAAATTACAAAATTCTAGCCTTCCTCCCAATCTTATAAGTCCATTTTCATCTAAATAAGGCATGTAATTATATAAAGGGGATTCCTTTTCTATTTTATTATCTTTTAAAGATTTAAGTTCTTCAGGGAAGAATTTTTCTCGTTCAATTTTTATCCAAAATCTTTCAGCTTCTGATAACTCTTCACTTGTTAGGGGACCATGTAATACATTGGATCTTTTCAACATCTTAATAAATCGTTTCTGCCACGCGGTAATTCTTAATACTTTTTCTAAGTTGCTATATTTAGAGATGTCAAATAGACTTTTTCGTTCTTCTATAATACATTTATGCTGAACAATATCGTTAGATTTTCTATATTCTAAATCAGGTGAATTAGGGCTATCTTCGTTCTTAGATTCGGGCCAAAATTCTGGAGGAAGTCTTAGCTATTCTGAACCTTGTAACCAAGAGGTGTCATTTAATAATCTGGAAATTTTCACTCCTCTAGATACAATGTCAGCCGGATTTTGAATTCCAGGGCAATGATGCCAATTTGATGGGGAGGTCAATTTCTTGAATTCGATTTTTAATGAATGGCTTAAATCTTTCAGGTTGCCTTTGAACCCAAAAATATGTTATTTTCGAATCTGTCCAAAAGAAGCAAGGGATATCGAGTTTTAGAGCTTTCAAAATATTGCTGCTTAATCTAGCTGACAGTAAAGCACCCATTAATTCCAATCTTGGGAGCGTCAAAGTTTTCAAAGTAGCTATTCTGTTAGAAGCAACAAATGGTGTTAGAATTTTTTATTAGATGATGTCACACGGAGATAAGCTACTGTTCGATATGCCTTTGTCTGCTGGCATCAGAAAAAAGGTGAAGTTCGAGTGTTTTAAAATTATTCACTAAGGGGTCAGAGAAAAATAACAGCGTGGTATTGAGGAGTCAGTTAATTGGGGAACCTCTTAACAAATCAGTAAGAAAGGGAAATTATGTCTTCAGGAAGACTTTCATCCCACTCTACGCCCAGAAGCCATACTTTCTGCATCAAGTGCTTTATCCTGAGAGTAAAAGGTCCCCAAAATCCAATGGGATCGAAGATTCTGCCTAAAACTTGCAAGATAAATCTCTTTGTGTGTATCAATTCTTTTAGAGACGAAGTCGATTAACCCAGTGCTTCTCAAACTTTCAATACTGGCGCCCCCCTTTACAATCACAATTTTTATCGCGCCCCCCTTATACATTAATAAATTACTGAATGCAATAATAATGCACTTTGACGCTAAAGCTGCAATACGCGATCTTAATTATAAACCATACAAATTAATAACATAAGTATTAAATTTTGTATATGTTACTTTTAAGCAAAAAAAAAAATAAGTAATAGGATAATTATTATGTTATTTTTCCTTTCTCTAATTTTTAAATTGGAACATATTGCAAAATGCGGTGGCTGCTTAAAAGACAAAATATAGATATCAGCTAAATATAGAAAAAAAACTCAGAGGGTCAATTTCTAAAAAACTTTGCTCTGCAAGACAAGCCCATGGAAGTCGCTAATACTTATTAAACTTGTTCTTAATTCAGTATTAATTAGTTATAAAATACTCTGTGCAGCACACACACACTGAAACATTAAAAGTATACCGGCTGAAGTACCCGCTCTTTGCACGAGTTCATTTATAAGAAAATGAAACATTATTTCAGTGCTTCTCAAACTTTCAATACTGGCGACCCAATTAATAATAATAATAATATATATATATATATATTGAATGCAATAAAAATGTACTTTGACGCTAAAGCATTAATATGATCTTAATTAAAAACCGTACAAATTAATAAGATCAGTGTTAAACTTTTTTATATATGTTACTCTTAAGTAATATATATTTTAAGTAAATTACTTTTTTAAGTAATAAGTTAATTATGTTATTTTTCTTTCTCTAATTTTTAAATTGAAACAGATTGAGAAATAATATTTAATTAAAGATTTATTTCCTTCAAGATCCATTTCTAAAAGTACAAATGTCATTATATAAAAAATAGCCTAATCTATGTTGCTCTTTATCATATCCATTACATCTGGCATTCTCGCGAACGTTCACGTGAGTCTAGGCAACCTAACGGACGTCTGCACAAAACATGTAAAAATGCTGTACCTCGTACAATTCTAGTCAGTCTTGGCCGAATCGATTAGCTACCAATTCTCTCTTGAATGTACATTTCATAATTCACGCGTTAATTGTAATTCATGGTATTAAGTATTTACGGCAGTGGATTAAAACAAAATCATACATATATTTTTAAATCGCAGCGAGCATTCGACGATAATAAAGCATCAACAAGTACACAGACGAGGGCAAATTGATAGCAAGTTAAGAATGGGTTAGGGATCCATTTCAAAACACTTCAGAAGGGCTCTTAACTGCCGAAAAAGATATCTTCATAGATTTCACACCCAGTGACGAAATTAAAGGGCAATTTTGTAATAAATCACTCTTTAAATTCTGGATAGAGGTGGATGCTGAATTTTCTGCACTGAGGAAACAAAAGCATTTCGTATACTATTACCATTTTTAACATCATACCTTTGTGAATCCGGATTTTCTGCGATGACTTCTTTGAAGGCAAAATATAGATCTGAGCTAAATAACAAAAAATAACTCTGAGTGTCAATTTCTAATTTTTAGCCTTCCTTTGAAAAACTTAGCTCTGCAAGACAAGCCTATGGAAGTCACTCATAATTATTAAACTTGTTCTTATACTGGCTGAAGTACCCA
>BMAV01003573.1:0-80481 GCA_019973955.1 Trichonephila inaurata madagascariensis
TTTAAAAACAATTAAAAAATACTGCTGTTAATGTGTTTGAGACGTCATACTTTGTTTTTCGTATTTCGTAAACTATAGGTTGTGTAGGTACAGATTTTTAGGCAATTATTATGTACTTCCAAAGAAGAATCTGCCTGTGTAGAGTTTGGGAGCTTTTTTGGGGGATGCCCTCTATGTATATGTTACATACGAAGGTACAAAGAATTAACTCTTGACCAAAAGATAAAAGTTTAGAAACTTGGTTCACATCAAAGAGTTCAAAATCGTTTTTAACTTTTCTTGTTTCAAAATAAGTTTTTCTAAAATCTATTTCAAACCTACTTCAGTCTCAATGGACTTGTTGACAAAGTAGTGGAATGGTAGTCTCTCCCAAAGTTGAAGATCATTTGTATGTTGTTGAAAGTTCTTTGTTGAAATGTTTACAAAAGTTTACAGCTCTCTCTGATTATTTCTACTCTACTCAAATACACATTAAGAATAAGGTACACGCATTAAAAAGAATGCCTATGTGCCTTTGATGTGTATATGTTTCTTCATCATAACTATAGAAATCTAATGTAACGTTAAAAATAGAGTTCCAGTAGATAAAGATGAGTTTTAAAAATTATTAGTAAATATAAAATAATTAGTGGTGTACATTTTATACAGGGAGCCGAATTTGAACCATGGTCAAGTAAGAGGGTCAACATTTGAACTAGTTCCTCTATCTTTATATCTACGTGATTCCATCATGACTTTTAATTCAAGCAAATGTAACTTGAAACAACCCCTTGTGAAGCGCTGTTGTTTCAAGTTACACTTGCTTGAATTAAAAGTCATGATGGACCCTACCGATCTAATAGACCAAGCTTCGCGTTCTTTGAATTTCATTTTCGCTAAGTATCATTGTCCTGTATTATCTTTCGACATGTCGAGAGACTTATGTGAAGTTATTTCTTCAGAATTAAGTATCAATTTCTTGAAGGAAATTTATGTATTTCAAAATTAAGAGTCCCTTTGACTATTAACCCACATGTAGCTATAAAATCAATACAAAAACGCTGAATAGTTTTCTGTAAATTATTGAAAGTGGTAGTGTATTGATTTAAGAGACTTATGTATACGTTAATAGATGTGATGAAGATATGTTTAAATATTAATTTCCACTAATGTGTTTCTTTGTAGAATTAATTCGAAAGCTTTTGGCAAGGGACTTTGAAGCTCTGAGTTACGTTCAAGTAAAAAACTCAACATTTGCACCTGTGCTTCATGTCGTCACTACATCAATTCGCGTCCGCGTTGTGGCCATAGTAGTTCAGTTGTCATGGTGGTCTGACTGTGTAGACGTAGGTTTGAATCCTAGTGAAGACTCTTAGAGTAAAGGATATGATGTACGTTAAATTTGTTGCTGCTCAAAGTCTGCATGCTTGAAAGATGTAGAAATTTAGAAAATGTAGTGCAATCTCAGCTGTCGTCCGGACCGGGATCCACATTTGTGAGGTCCGTCTAGGGATGGCGAACTGAGAGCGATTAATCGAAAAATTTATTTCTCGGACCAAAAAAATCGATATGTAGCACTAAATCGATCTTGTGAATCGATATTTCGTCCTAGAAAAGCGACATTCGATTTTCTTTCCGTTTTGGTAAAAACCATAAAAAACGAAGAACTTAAACACTATTCAACCCAGGCAGTTGTGCACCTGAAGTATGATCCTATACTTTACTGGCAAGAACGAAAAAAAGCTCTATTTATCATCACGTTCACTCAATTGCCATGGTATTTTTGAGTATCGTGGGATCATCTGTTCCTTGTGAGCGTTTTTTTTTCAATTGCCGGCAACCTCGCAAGTGATGAGCGGAACCACTTGGATCCCAGTAGACTTGAGAGACTGTTGTTTTTAAAGAGTTTAGATATTAAGCATTGGGATCTATAAGCTATATAATCAATTTTCTAAACTTTTTAATGTAACAAATACCCTGAACTAAAAAATTCCCCTGATTTTACTGATAAGAGATCGTTTATTATGGTATTTTTCTTGTTTTTCATAAAATGGATTTATATTTACATTGTAAATGCATACTTGGAAAAAAATCGATTTCTTAGGAATCGATCTTATAGACCTCAATTTTTTTGTGAATCGTTTCATCAGGTTAGGATTTGAATCGATTTAAAAATCGATCTTTTTCGGAAAGAATCGTCATTTCCAGGTCCGTCGCCAATAGTTATAGTTCAGCTCCAAAGTGAGACGTTAATAAACACTCAATCACTCGCCCACGATAGTGAGAGGACTTTAAATTCCAAAATATTTAAAGTTCCCACTTAAATTGTTCTTAATAGAGACATGATTCAAACACTCGACTTGACAGAAATGCTAGCGTTTGACTATGATTATTAAGTTACCATGGTCAATATTTTATTGGTATAGTTTTCAATTGCATCTCCCCCCCCTTGCACACTGATTATATTAAAAAACCCAAAGAAGCGAAACGAGAATCCAATATTTGACTAACGAGTATTTTAAGTTTTATAATGTGTGCATTTGTAATTAACTCATTCCTTATCAAGTATTGAAAAACTTTGATATTGCAAAATAATTGCAAATTGTTTCAATTAAGGCTGTTTTCGCCATATATACAAGGGTGATAACATTTAAGGTATCCGACTACGTTCGGAACCGTGATTTTGCAAAAGCATGTAAATGGATAATATTTATGATATTTAGTGTCACTTAGATTAGAATACATGTATAAAAATGTTTTAAGGACATTATGGCAAAAACATTTATTTAAATACAATTTTTTGGAAAAAATTACTTGAATAACCTTTTTTCCAAATGTTCCCCTTTTTGTAAAAATGTTTCTATTGTATTAATATTTTGCCTGTATTAAACTCAGACCTCTGTACAGAGGCTCAACTAAAATTTTTTGAAGCGCAAACTTGGAAGTGGGTTTTTATCCATGTTTTATATGAAAACAGAAGGGAGAAATTTTAAGAAAATATGCCGATAATTATTTCAAATGGTTGTAACTCTGAAAATAATCTGAATATTTCAAAATCATAGTTGAACCTCTGTACGAGGTCTGAGCTTATAACAAAATATTAAAACAATAGAAGCATTTTTACTAAAGGAGAACATTTGGAAAAAAGGTTATTCTAAGTTAATTTTTTTGCCTAAATATTGTATTTAAATAATTTCTTTTTGCCATAATGTCCTTAAAATTATTTTATACATGTATTCTAATCTAAGTGACACTAAATATCATGAAAATTATACATTTATGCACTTTTTTAAAATCATGGTTCCGAACCTAGTCGGATACCTTAACTAACTAACTTAACTAACAGAGCACATTTTCAAACAGAAAAAAAAATGCCTCAATTTCTTATAAAAATTTGTGAAATTATAACTCGTGTATTTTTTTTATAATACAGTGTTTTTAAAATTTGAAAATATTTCATAAATAATTAGTTTTTCCTTTTATCCCTTTATCTACCGCATTATGATTTACTTTTACTTACTTGATTAATTTTTTCCATGCTATATTTTATTTTAGGATTACTAGATTGAAAATTAAGGGATTTACATAAACAAAATACTCAGCTTTCGGAAATTTAATCCGTTAGAGCTAATTAATTAATTAAAGACATTCAAATGTAAAATTAATTATAAGCACTGTTCACTTGAAATAAATAGTCAAATAGTTTTCTAAGGTCTTTATTTGAACTGTAAAATTAATTATAAGCACTGTTCACTTCAAATAAATAGTCAAATCGTTTTCTAAGGTCTTCATTAACATGCATAAAAAAATAAGACTTAAATTTTGACATTAACTATTTTTTCAGGACAAAAATTGTAGTCTTCGCAATCCGCAGAGAACGCCGTCAGCTGAAAACGTAATTTCTGATATAAAACTAGTGGTTTCCCCCTGCAAAATACCATCATAAACCCCGTGCTATATATCTTGAAGAGTAGATTTCAAAAAGAATATTCCCAAGTATTTAGAATATTCGTAGAAATGGTTTTTTATGAATTTAATAAAATTTCAACAGGACTTTTTACCGTCGGTAAAAATCGGTAGGTTAGAATAAAAATGGATAGTATGATAAACATATGTGATTCTCTACAGGATAGTGAAGCCAGAATATAATTTTAATGTTCGAGTACTTTTATATATGAACAAATATTCCGAATTTGGGTCCTGTTCTATAACACTAGCCGAAGACAGCCTTTAAGAAGGAATGAAAAACCCTTGAATATATAACTTTTATCACATCTTTTAAGCTAAAAAATACAAAATTTGCAACTCCGAAATAAACCAAAACTTCTACATGAAAAAGCACGCATAAACACTAAATGGTATATATTTTGGTTTGGTATATTAAGGTACAAAATAGTGCTCGACACTACACCAATCCGCGTCAGAGTAGAGGCCACGGTTGTAGATTTGGGTTATATAGTGGTGAGAATTGATAAATGGACGCGTTTTGTACTTCGAATTGAATTACTCAGTAGATGTGATCGACACTGGTTTATGGGAAAATCTTTATAGGTATGAGAACCTATCTCACATTTTTTATGTATACCCTATTCTACAACGCCGGCTACTGCAGTCTATGGAGAAACAAATATTAGCAAATGTACCTTAACAAAAGCTTGAATTATTTTATGAATTTAAAATGAGAAGTTCAGCTTATAAAAATGAAAATTTGAACTGATAGTAAATTACATTCCTTTTATTTATATTTATTGTTTTGTAAATTATAAGTGGTGGATAAATTAATACAGGAGTAGACAACTTGTTTCGGCACGCAGGATATATCGTGAGAGCTGATGATACCAGTGGGCCACACCTTTTTGAAATGTGTGAGTTTGCATTCACTATATAAAATGATAAGTATAAGTTAAATAAAATAGTGGTAATTTTATTCAATTTATTTACAGTGCTTATTTTATATAATCTATATCTGCAAGTGCGCTTAGTTTTAGAATCAGTTTAATGAGACAAATGTACCCTGTCACACTTCAATCTCAATTTTTTTCTATATCCAAGAGTGAGATTGCTTGTTGAAATCCTTTCCACAACCAGCAAGTTTGTCAGCCAACTTGTATCTATATTTACTCTAGTTGATTTTTCAGGCAAGAAAAACTTTGGCCACAAATATATGTCGACTAAAATATAACGAACAATTTCCCCGCAAATTTCTTTATTCATGGCAATTTTTCAGCTGACAAAGATTTGTGAGATAATTAACCAAAAATTAAGGTATTGCGGGAAACCCTGATTTAAAAAGCTTTAAATGGATATTTTTTATGATATTTAGTCATTTTTGAAAACATGTATAAAAATTGTTTTGCATTATGACAAAATAAATATTTAAATGCAATTTTTTGGGAAAAATTTTTTCTTAAAAAATTTTTTTAATGTTTCCTTTTAAAAAAGCTTCATTGTATTAATATTTTGCCCGTATATACAAGACCCCGTGAGGCTCAACTATGATTTTTGAAACATTCACATTTTTTCAGAGTTACAAAAATTTTAAATAATTATCGGGGTATTTTCTTTAAAATTTTTCTTCTGTTTTGAAAAAATGGATAAAAAGATTTAAATTTTATTTCAAAATTCTAGTTGAGCCTCTGTACAGAAATCAGCTAAATACAGGCAAAATATTAATACAATAAAACATTTTCAAAAGGGGAACATTTTAAAAAAAATTATTTGTTTTTTTTGCAAAATATTTATTTAAATAATTTTTTTTAATTTTAAAAAAATTTTATCATGTATTCTAATTAAGGCAAAATCATAAATATATCCCTTTACACGCAAAAAAACCCGTTCCCAAGTATTGGGTACCTTAAACCTTCCTTTCACATAGTGATCTGACTGAGAATGAATAATTTCAAGCCTTAGCACCTCAGGTGCTGTTTTAATAGCAACTGAAATGTGATAACAGAGCAAATTAAATTTAGGTTAATTTTTCTAAAATCCTGAGATCCTGTGACCTCTTTCTGCAAACTCTTCAGATAAACTTTTTGTAGAAACATTTTTAGGTATTTTGCTTCCCAAGTAAAGGAATAAATGAATTATGCTTTTATTATAGTGAAAAATACAACACGAATCTTTGATCGCGTACGAGAAAGAAATCTTGATTCAAAGAGGATTTTCTGACTGTCTTGGTGGGCTGCTAGTTGCAGGATGAGATAATTTGTTCGGAGATTACAGGAATAGTTATTGCTCGATGTATGGGAAGATGAGTGGGTTCTTCTATTGTTAGGGAAGGTTATAATTGAATTAGAAGTAAGGATGAGCAAAAACTTTATTGACTCAAAAAAATATACAAAGCATCAAATTTTGAATGCTTTCATTCTGCACTTAGACAGAGAAGTAAAAACTGACAGTTTAACAACTTAACTTTGGCCCAAATTGCTTTTATGATATCTTAATTAATAATTTAAGATTTAATTAATGCCATAAAACTTTTTCTAACAGAACAATACCAGGGCCGGCTCTAGCAGTGTTGCCGCCCCGGACAAAAATGAAAAATGCCGTCCCTCTCTCCAAAGCAAAGAATTTATAATTAAAAAAGATAAATTGTCCATTTAAATACGCATCTATAAAACTTTAACAATTCCAGCGAGAGCAAAACGGCAAAGCATAACAATATACTGTGTGTATATTACATATTATATATATTGTTTTAAATCTTAAGAAATTCAAAATAGTTCGAAATTAAAGACATAATTACTTGTTATTATTTCAAAAGAGTAAAATGTAAGAGTAGGAATCGTCCATTTCAGCTGGCCATTTTCTACGAAAAATAGTCTAATCACGAGCGTTATTTTGACTTATAGTAACTACACTCAAGATTAAAATAAGACATTTCTTATGTCTATCTACCAAAACCTCTTATTACCCCTGTCTCCGTTTGGATAGCTGACACCGGACATCGTAAGGGTGAAAGGAATGTCCGTTGTGACTTCGCTACTAGATGGGGTGAAAGTTATTAGTGAAAAATGTGTAAACATATTAAATTTTATGGTTTAACATATACTCTCGACTTGATTCCTTCAAATTTCAACATAAAAGAAAATTGTCATTGGACATACAGAGTACAAAATAAGGAAATAACTCTTAATTCTAACTCAGTGGCACAATAACCCATGAAGGCCAAGACCTACTGTGCCTGTCTCAGTTTTCGTGACCTTATACACTGGATGTATGTGCAGATGTTTCGGTCAAGTTGTAAGTGTGACGCGAAATTCCAATGTAAAATAAGGAAATAAGATATGTTAAATGAAATACCAAATTCCCACCCAATAATATTTTAAAAAATATATCGAATTTTCTTGTAACAAGAAAATATTTTTCAAATTCCGCCTTTAAAATTTCCTGCCCCGGGCAGTGGTCCGGTTTCTCCGGCCCTAGAGTCGCCAACAATAATACAAGAGTCTCACTGAGGTGTAACGCGAAAGAGTCTATTTGTAGGATCGTTACGTGTTTTTAATGACAAAGTCGCGGTGCGTGACATTTTGAGCATATTTTTGCTTGTTAATTTTTTTTAATAATTAAAGAAATGAAAGAAAAATAATTAAGTAATGAAACAACAGAATTTTGGATTAAGACTGCCTCTATTTACAATTTACATGAGGGAAAAACATTAACATGTAATGAAATCTCCTTAATTACAAGCATGGAATTGAATGCGTTTTGGAAACTCCCACCTATTCTTTAATGGTACTTTGGAACAAGACCATGTTAGTCTCACTAACTCAATGCTTTTAAAACAGCAGACGGCTCCCCCCACGCCTTATGGGGGGCCACAAAAATTTCCCTCCCTTTTCAACGGGCCCCACCCTTTTTCACGATGTCTTTAAAAGAAAAAGAAGATCAGGACCCTGAAAATTTTCCCCAAAAATATTATTTCATTTTTGAGTTTTTAAAATTACCAATTTTATTTTTGAATTTCTCAAATCTTTGGGTTTTATGGAGTGGTGAAAAATGTCCCTACCATCTGGGTTAAACAAAACGAAAAGATTTATATATATATATATATATATATATATATATATATATATATAGTCATAATAATAATCTTATAATTTAAAAAAATCTACTTTTTTAATTTTTAATTGTTTGACAAACATATTCGCATATAAAACTCACAGCTACTATTTTCTCATTAAAAATCCCCCATCCTAAAAATTATAAATGTATTTAATTTCCTTTTATGCTTATTTCCCGAGCTTTTTCTCTCTTCAGACCTCTTTTATTACTGCTTAATTTACATGTGGCCTCTAATGGTAGAAAGGTTCCCTACCTCTGGTACAGGCAATTATAGGGAACGTTAACTGGTTTCTCTTAAAATTGTGCTTTATTTCATAATCTTGGTTCCTAAGTTTTCTATTATATTATTGTAGCTATTTAATATTTTGACCTATACTGCCGTTTTGTCTTTTCATACTTTTACTCATCGTATAGCTTTAAATGAAATTTATGACAATGTAATATACCTTATTTATTCGAATACGGTATTCGACATTTAAATTTACGAAATTAAAATAAACTTTAAAGGAGAATTAATAGGAGAAGTGAATAATTTTAGTATTATAAACTGTTAAATACATACGTGAACCTGTAATTGCTGTAATCACCCCATCCAACGAATTTTTCCCCTTGGATTTTAAACCGCACCCGATTTTCAGTAGGGATAACATGGGGGGAAAAAGTGCGGCTTAGATCCGAGTAAATACGGTATATCTTATTTTTTCGGGAGAGATAAGAATTTTATTCCCTCCCAAAAAGAACAGATTTAAAGATGGTAATTAGATATAATGAGTGTGGATGCAAGTCAAACCTATAAGCTTCACGAACATTTCATAAACGAAGGTTTAACGAGATTTAAAGTCGTCTATATTTCTTTTCTATCTTAAACCCAAGTTTAAAAAACAAGTCATAAAAAAAAAAAATTTTTTTAAGCTAATTCCTACTTAGATCAAAGAAAATTTTTATTTTAGCTACTTTTTATTAAATAGTTACAATTGATTAAAATATGTATATAAATATGACAGAATCACAACATTGAGTGGTAATTAATTTTTTTTCATTATCATTAAAGTATCAATTGTCATCCAAAAAAAAACGTTATAAAAATTTCGCAACGAATGCTTTAAAAAAAGAGGTCAAAGTGGTGGCGAGAACCACAGTGGGCCGTGGTTTTTGTCCCCCCAAAAGGTGGAAAAAACATCCTCTTTTAAAATTTGGCTTTGAAACAAATTTTTAAAAACCCACGTGAAAAGTTTAAAAAAACTCTTCTTTAAAAAAACGCCACGGGAAATAAGTCCACTGCTGTAGATGCATTGTTTTAGCTACATGTTTTTCTCGTTTGTTATGCCTCTTCTAATGTTACTCTCCCGATGTCAATATGCACTGGTGTGCAAAACTTAACAACAGGTGGGTTTTTGCCATAACTTCACGAAAAATCATCGAGGCATGAAATTTGAAATGTGGGAGGTATTTTGTACGTAAAAAAATGACGAAAGCATCGGGGGAAAAAAAAATAAAACGCATACGGTATGAATTCAAACAAAAAAGGTTTTTTTTGAACCCTGTATCGGGCTCATGATTTCTATCCAACAGGAAGAACAACAAGGGTGCCTTAAAATTGGTATATGCCCCCCCCTTACTACAATGGTTGCTTTGCACCGTTTATAAGAACCAGCTGGTGCAAAATTTTTGAGGTAGGAGTGCCCATTCCCAATCAACATCTGTTTGATTGGTTTTCCCGGGTGATGTGAGCGTGTGGCAATAGTTCCCCCAAACATCTCACACATGTTCATGGGATTTAAACTGGGGAGCGGGCCCAACCATTGGTGATATCTTCATTTTCCCAGCAGCATAAGAGAAAGGGTGCGATGTGGAAGTGCTTGCACCCATAAAGATGAAGTCTGGGCCAATGGCCCCTCAAAAAAGATGAAGATGGGGAAGAATCCCTCCTCACAATAGGACCCCCGGTTACAGACCTCCGAAAATGGGAAGCTCAGTTCCCCCGTTGATAATGAACAAAAGAACTCCAGGACCACCGAATGGCTTTCCTTGATTTCGGGGTAAAATCGGGTTATCTCTCCCAAAACAAAAAAGTTTGAGAATCCTTCTGGTACTGGGGAAGCTCTCATCCGTAAAAAAAAACACCCATTTATCAGTTTTCAGTTTTTGCCCCTGTCCACTGAAACGGTGGGTTGGTGACCATCTTTCAAGGGGGGGGCGTTCAGGAGGGGGGCGAACAGGCCCCTTTGTAAGGGGTCTGGACAGTAAACCGCGACACTTGCGACCTTTGCTGTACAGAGTTTCTAGCAATGGCGCGTGCTGATGCTGTGGAACTTTTCGCCTGCAGGATGATATACGGTCACCCCCGCAAATTGTCGTCCCGGGCCCACCCAAACCCTTTTCAACAGCTGTACCTGGGTTTGGAACGCTTTCCAAGCGCGAAACACTTTGGATTCGAAATCTGCGCCACTGGGGCAGTACGCCCCCCCTCAATTTTCCCGATCATTTTTCCCCGGTGAAGTCATCCAGATGATTTCTTCTAGCCATATTTCACGAACTGACCCCACTTGCAGAGAAATATGGGGGTGCGCCCGTCCTTCATTTCATTCTACTGTTGAGCACCCCGGACATCACCTTTTTGGTCGCTCACATCCCTGACGTTTTTTTCCCTATATTTCAAGCATGACGTTTCTACTGACTTACGTGTTCCCCTTGATCCCCGACCCCCTTTTTCTGCAATTTCATGGCTACCCAAAATTTTACATTGTTTTTTAATTTTTGCACTCCATGTATATCAGTTGAAGCATTTAAAGGTGGAATTGGATGTATTGAGTTCTATATAAAATTTACTCAATATATTAGTTGGTTAATTATATTAGTAGCCATCAAAACACGGTACCGATCTCAGATTGAAATAAATGCAGTTCTCCGTCTTGTAGTAAATATATTGGATCCAAATATCCATAATCTTTTTTCAAGGAAGCAGGAACATCCATCACTCTAGGAATGTATAATGCTATAATGCTTAAATAATTTTTAATTGTTTTATTTTTCCGATTTTTTTTTGTTTGCTATATAATGATTTATTAATAAAGCTTTCATAACTTGGTTACAATTAATAGTTTCATTTTATTAATTAAGTACATTTTATGTGTTCTTAGTTCCCAACTTTTTTTTATAAATATAATTAATACTTAAAAATTCTTATTAGCTGTCCGCGGGATTAAAATTTATATTTACTGGTCCGTGAGGTCAAAAAGTTTGGCGACCGCTGCTTTAAAACGTGAGGGGAAAAAAACCTTTTAAAATTTTGACACAAGTCGCCAAAATGGTCGCTAGGTCACCAAAAATGATGCAAACGTGGCTGTATTTGTAATTCTTTAAATAATTAATTTTAATCAACTAATTTTTATTAATTATATTTAAATTACTGTATTGCTATCCAAAATAATCATGTATATAAAATTTCAGCTCCATTGAGCGCTTTAAAATGTATTTTAATAACGATTGAAAATTCCACCAAGATAAAAATTAATAAATAAGGAAATAAATATATAGAGTGCGAGCTAATAGTAGGAACTGAAAAACTATTACTTTCAATTTATATTTGATAACAAACGAATTATTGTTACTTTAAGTATAAATATGCCTCAATTATTTCTTTAGGTTTTTTAAGGCAAAATAAAAAATACCTTTTCTATAAATGAGTGTTTGACAGTCTTGATGCAGAATGAGATGCTCATTGAAAATTGCCTTCATGATAAGAGCTTTGAAAAGAAACATTTCATTAATTTATCTTGAATTTTAATGGGATCTCGTACAACAGGAAACGGCATATATAATTTAAAGCAGGGGTGGGCAATAGTTTTGGCACGAGGCCCACATAGCGGAAGCAAATGATGCAGGTGGGACGCACTTTTTAAAAATGGTTGTATTCCTTATTTAACCTTGCATTTCAGAAAAAGTATGAAGTGCACAATAAAAATCAATAAACATAAGTTAAATAAAAACAGGTAATATAAAAAAAATTTTAGTCACACACAATTCCTACTTAAATCAACAAGGAAAAATTTTATTTTAGTTACTTTTTGTTAAATAGTTACAATTAATATAAATATGTATATACATATGACAGAATCACGTGGTAATTAATTTTTATTAATTATCATTAAAGTATCGTATTGTCATCCAAAACAATCCTGTATATAAAACTTCTGTTCAACTGAATGCTTTAAAAAGTGAAAAAAAAAACCTTTTCAAGTTTTGAAACAAGTCACAAAAAGCGTCGCTAAGTCGCCAAAAAGGATTCCAACGTGGCTGTATTTGTAATTCTTTAATTAATTAGTTTTAATCCATTAATTTTTATTAATTATACTTAAATTATTGTATTGACATCCAAAATAATCCTGTATATAAAATTTTTGCTCAATTGAACGCTTTAAAATGTATTTTATTAACTATTGAAAACTCCTCCAAGATAAATAAATATATATATTTATATATATATACACAGATAGCTATATGAAAATTCCTCCAAGATAAATATATATATATATATATATATATATATATATATATATATAATCCATAATATATAAACACAGATAGCTATATAACCTAAATATAATTTTTCAAGATAGTAAATATTAGGCACAGTCGTACAATAACAAACTCCTGGCCTTAGGAACCAAGATTGCAGGTTTAAACAAGTTTTAGGGCTAGCCAACCTTCACCTGTAATTTGCCTAAACCACTGAGCCAAAGGGAAATGAAGGAATAATATTAAAAGAAATTTAAATATTACAAATAAAATCACTGTACTAATAAAATACAACGATAAAATTCTAGCCTTCTAGTATTCACAGTATAGATTTAAATTCGATGCAAAAAGTAAAATAAACATCTGGTTATGTTTCCTGCCAAATACAACAGAGGAAAACAGTACCGCATAAAGGTAAAAATTATGATAGAATAATATAAAGTCTATATATATATATATATGTACGTTTAAAAAAATCCTAAATATATATATTGATATAAATATTTGAGGAAAATAAATGAAAACAAGAAATTTAAAATATTATTAATTTATTAAACATGTGGAGCCATCTATTGAATAATTGTATAATTAATTAAAAATACTTGTATTAAAACATAATGTGTCAATAATAGTTTAATACAAATTGTATATTACTGAGAACTATTAGGGATATAATTGTAAAGAAAGTTAGTAGGATATCCATGTTCAATACATTGCTTAATAAAGTTATTAAGATTTAAATAAATATTAGCTTTATCGCTAACTAATACATTATTACGATAAATATAGTTAAAATAATATTTCTATATATAGATATAGATAAATCTGAATTCCAGTAAGGCACTTTAAGAATGTTAAAATTAAAGGCATCTCTTTTATCATAAATATTACTATGTAATTTCAAATCCTTAATATATAATGTTACATCTAAGTAATTAGTTTTAATTGGATTATTATTAATTTTTACTAAGTTTAAGTAATCCGGATAAAAATTAATATTGCGATTGAAATTATCAGTTTTACCAAAAATAATTAAATCATCAATATATCTAAAAATGTAATAGTCATTATTATTAATATAAGCCTATAACGGGAAAAGATTTTGCAGTAGAGCGAATACAATAACTTTTTTGTGTTATTGAGTTCTTCCCTTTTTCTAAAAGTATCTTGTTCTAAGTCAAGAGGTTGGTGGTTCGCCATGGCTTCGTATTTTGCAAGCGGATGTATTCTGTAACCGGAAAGAATGACGTTTGTAGATCAGGGAATGAATATCGAATTTTGTAGAAAGTATATTTGGCTGTATGCTATGGAAACTTGCGAAATGTTGAAGTATATGAATAGCAGTGAAGCATTATAGTAAACACAAGCTTTTGAGTGGCCTCGGCGTTTTCGGAAAGGCAAGGAAAGTGTCGAAGACGATGAATGCTCTGGATGTCCACCGGCCTCTCGCACTGCTGAAAACATTGGAGAGGTTTCTGCGGCCGTACATAAAAACAGACTTCAAACAACGACGGGGTGAAAATGAAAACAACTGCCTCATCCTCCTTTCTCTCCGGATTTCACCACCTGCTACTTCACAATATTTCTAAAATTGGCACGTCACTAACAGAGTTGTCGATTCTAATCTGTAGATGAAATTAAAAGTGCTTCGCAGGCAGAATTAAAGGACATGGCTAAAAATGCATTCCAGAAATGTTTCGATGACCTTTACAAGCGATGGCAGAAATGTGTTGTTGCTCAAGGGTCTTATTTCAAAGAAAGATGTGCTTCAGCAATTTAAATGGTAATATTTTTTAAGTTAAAGACTCACTACGAGAACTTTTGTATCCTATTTCTGTGTGTGTATATATATATATATATATATATATATATATACAGGGTGCCCGGGCTTAATTTATCCAAAAGTAATGACTTATTATTTCAGAAGCTACAATCAAAATGTAATCAACTGTTCATCCAATCAACTGCTGGAAAACTCTCCGAGATTTTTGGGGTCAAGTCCGATAGGCCACACGAGCGTGCATTATTCGGCAATTACAGACGATAAACTTTTTACACTGACTTCATTAGTAAAGAAAGATGTGAACGCCACAGCAAAAGGTGAAGGGCGTACTTTGGTTAACGGAATTTTAATCAGTCAAGCTTGTACAGCGGCGTGTTCGAACAGAATGAAATGCCGTTTCTGGTTTGCCTAATAGACTTATCAGGATTCCTACAAAATGAATCACACACGCGATCAACAGTGTCTTCTATCAGGAAAACTTAAGAATACTTGTCATTTCTTAATATACCGAAGTTCCCGTCTTCTTTAAAGTTATTTACCATTGGTGGATAGAATTTGATGTCGGAGGGTTGACATTCCATTCTGTTTGAATACATCTCTGTACACGCATGACTGATTTAAATTCCGTTAACACAATGAAGGACATATGAGTAACCGAGATTAAAAATTACAAAGTGGATGCTGCAGTCTTATAAACGTTGCTGACTTAGGACAGTTAATATATAAAATAATTTATATAAAAGTGGGGTTGAACATGTTTTTTGGCCAGCCAACTTTCCCCTTTTTTGTAAATAATCGACAAAACTTTTGAAAGTAATGGATAGGAATATCTAAATCCATTACAAGATGAAAACCATAAAAATTGCATTTAAAAAAATGCAGACCCCGAGTTAAATCTGGGTAAAAAAATGTTATTGCCAGATTCTGGCCCCCAATGCAGTTTTAAAAATTGGGGAATGGCTGAAATGTGGCACTTAAAAAAAAGTAAAAAAAAAGAATACAAATAAAAATTAAAAAAGAGATTTAAAAAAATTTAGAGAGCTTTAATGGGAAAGGGGAAACTGAAGTTCCAAATTTCACATAATTTCCATTAACGGAGCTTGTGATTGGTAAAAAGGTACCGTACGATGAATTCTGATGAAAACTTTAAATTTTAAAAAACCCGTTTTAGTTTTTAAAAATCCCCAGTCATGATTAAATCCCGTCGGGTGGCAGGACAGTGGGCGTTAATGTTCCCTCCCCAACTTTTGGAGGGGAAAGGGGGGGTTATCCCGACAGTAATATTCAAAAAAAAAAAAATTGAATTTTCCCAAAAAAAAATTGTGTATAAATTTTTATTTTGAAACGCGCCCAAAAAAATTTTTTTGGAATTTTCAAAACTAAGCGGGCCTTCCAACCCCGAACATGATTGATGCGGGCGGGAGCCGAAAAAACCCCGGGATTCAGCGGGATTTTCCCATTTTTTTTTTCACCTTCCGAAACCCCCCAAAAGCAATTACCCTTTTAAATTTAGTGGCAGTTTTACCCAATTCCCCATTCCCTAATTTCATATCACCTATATTTGCAAGCACAAATTAATTTTAGAATCAGTTTAATGAGAAAAATTATACCTAGTACATTTTTTTTAAATTTTTTTTTGGATATCTGGGTGAGATTGCTATTTTGAAATTTTCATCACAGTCTGACAGTTAACGTCAGTTTCCCTTGCATTTATATTTACCTTAGTTCAGATTTCTAAATTTGGGGGTTGCCCCGGGGATTTTTCACTGAAAAGGGGGGCCGGGTTTTTGGCGAAAGTAAAAAGTTTTAAAAAAATAAGTTTTAAATTTTAAAAGGAAGTAAAACAAAATTCTTTCCCTGACATAATAAAATTAAATGCATATTTACACGGGATTTATCTTATAAACGTATCAGTACTTCAAAAAATTTTTTGATGTTAATTTTTTCTTTTAAAAATTAAAAAAAGTTTAATAATTACTATCCCCCTCGTGGGGCTTTTCCTTTTTATAAAGTGTAAAAATTTTTATTTTTGATGTTTGTATAGTTTATAATTAATGTTGTTTTGTAGCTAAAAGCTTTTTTATTGTTTTACAATGCAAAATTATTGTTTTGGGGGCTAAAAAGTGATTGAAAATTGGGTCATGGTTTTTGAAAGTTTTAAAAAGCACTCCCTTATTGATCTTCATGCAAAAAAAACATTCCCTCACAAATATGTTGCCCCAAAAAAAGGGATGAAAATTTTCTGCCAAATTTCTTTTTTAACTGCATTAAAAACCGCGTTTCTTTTCCCAAATGCCCTTTTTGTCAGCTCCTGTTTTGGGAGGGAGTGGGGGAGAATCAGTTTATTTTTTTTAAATTCTGGATTTTTTTTCGTCATTCCCTTTTTTTTTTTTACTTTAATTTTTTTATAACGGGTTTTTTTACTTTACAACATCAAAATTTGAGATGCTGCGGTTTTGCATAAAAAAATGTCATTTTAATCCCAATAAATTTAAGAAAAGTTTTTAAATTTCACTTTAGCTCGATATTTGAAATCTCACTTACCTACCCTAAAAACCATGTTTCGCTAAAACGGATAAAATCTGTGTGGTTCTAGTAATTAATAAAATTTTAATAATTAAAATAAATCAATTTTGAGAAAAATATCCGAAAATATAAAAATGCTGCCTAAGTTTTGTTTATCAATATATAATAACGGCGTGGCGTATAATTATTGACTGTAAAGATACGGAAAAGGTTAATGAGATTTAAATTTAGCAAAGCTTAAAGATATTTAACCTAATCACTCTCTCAATAGGAATAAATCAGATTAAATTTTTGTTCTTTCTCATGAAATAATTTTTAAAATGTGTGGGAAGAGCTTTTGTATAATTTTGCATCATTCGCTATATGCGTAATCGTAGTAATTAAAATAAATAGTGTGCTTTATATATTACGTCGCATGAGTGTGACTCAGACTAATTATTTAGAATTAACTGAAGTTGTGATATGAATCTGTTTAGTCAGGATTGTTGTAAACAGCGTATTTTTTATTTTAAAAAAAAATACTTGTAGAAATAAAGTCTTCAGTGAATATAATTGTTCTTAAAGGATTTTTTTTCTGCTCTCATTGCAACTGTGTCTGGGTCAAAACTTTAAAAAAAAATTTCTCTCATATTTTAAAGTTCTCAATTGAGTAATAATTAATAAACATTAATCAATTAAAAAAATTAAAGAATTAAATTTTACTCATAATTCCGGATTGTTTACAACGTGAAAAAGTTGAAAATTGAAATTGATCTCCTTGTAAAATTAAATTATTAAAACAAATTATTGAATAAATTGAATTTTACTCAACGCTACCTTTCATTCTTAAAATAGAAGGTTTAAAAAATTTGAAAGAAAACCATGTTTAATAAAACTTGGTTTTTACAGGCGTTATATTAAGATTTAGACATGTGTTTATGAAGGAAGATTTACAGATTTCGCTTGTTATAAGATGAAGATAGGATCTCGCTTGCGAAATTATGAAATGTGTGAGTTTAACGAAGATTTATTAATAAAGCATATAAAATTTGTTGAGGAGATTATGTATTCATTGTCTTAATAAGTATCAGAAGATGTTTAGCTTACATATACAACAGTATGCATCATATGCTTGTATTGCTTTAAATTTCATTATTACATCAGCGCAAACCTATTTTTATAATATCTTCCTATATTCTTGGAACGTATTTCATATTCTAGGAAGATAATAAACCAAATGCATTCAAATTAGAAAAATGAACACAAGAAATCAGGTATTGCAAAATATAAAAATAAAGCATGTTTAAATAATTTAGAGAGTTTTATTTAATTATAAGAATCTTCTAGTTTCCCCAAAACTCTTGATATACTTATTTCTAGTTAAGGTATCCGACTACGTTCGGAACCGTGATTTTGCAAAAGCGTATAAATGGATAATATTTATATTTATTGTCACTTAGATTAGAGAACGTATTTAAAATTGTTTTAAGAATATTATTACAATAAAAAGTTATTTAAGTTCAATATTTTGACAAAAAATGAACATAGAATGACCCATTTTCAAAACATTCTCCTTTTATGGAAAATGCTTCTATTATAATAACATTTTGCCTGTATGTAGCTCAGACCTCTGTACAGAGGCTGAATTAGAATTTTTTAAATATATAACTTAGAAGCGGGCTTATATTTAACTACAACAGAGGAAAGAAATTTTAAGAAAAAAACGCCGATAATTATTTCAGTTGGTGGTAACTCTGAAAATAATGTCAATTTTTGAAAATTCCTAGTTCAGACTCTCTGGAGAAGTCTGTACTTTATATACGCGCAAAATATTATTATAATAGAAGCATTTTTTATAAAAGGAGAACGTTTTGAAAAAGGTTATTTTAAGTTAATTTTTTGCCAAAGTATGGTATTTAAATAATTTTTTTTGTCATAATGTGCTTAAAACAATTTTATACATGTATTCTAATCAAAGTGACACTAAATATCATGAAAATTATCCATTTATTCACTTTTTTTCAAAATCACGGTTCCGAAAGTAGTCGGATACTTTAATTTCAATTTATAAAATGTTTTAAATATGTATTAATTGAGGATTAGTAACATAGCACTCTTGAGCTATAAGAGGTTTAATGGCAGTGGACTTCATAATTCTAAAACTTGGAGCGTGATGAGGAAGGCTCTTAAACTGGCATCCCAACCCTTAAATTTCCGTTCTATTCCAACGTGAGGACTATCAGCAAAACAGATTAAGCATGCATCAGCCCCTTTATGCAGCATGTCTTCTGTGGCATTCGAACTCATGACTCATCAACCGAGAATTTATGACCATGCAGTCGTATCCATAACTTAGACTGGGATTGATGTGGGACTCGTATGTTTTGTTAAATTTGCACAAGTTTAGTCTTATAAGTTGAATCCGTCTTCAAAACAAATTAAAAGGTGACTGCCTACCTTGAAAATGTCGTTTTTTGTCTACATAAGGCTTTTTTTTATTTCAAAATCTTATAGTTTGAACATTTTTCTTTCCAAAATAGTTTTTCTTTTTCCTTTACACGAAATAGAAATAAAGTTATAGTGATTTTAAAAAACATCACTCTATGCAAAAGGGCAGTAAGATAAAACTTTAAAGGAGTTTTTCTCAAAATTACGTTTTCGAAAAGAAACTCTTTACCAGATACATGATATCTTAAGAACCAAACAAGATAACGTTTTTAAATTTTGTGGGAATGTTTATTATACTATTTTTCATAAAATGGACCGTAAGTTTTGTTGGTGGTTAAATATTTTTTCATTTAGGGTAGTTTTTATAAAGGAAAAACTTAAAAAATACCAAAATTTTTATATTATTAGGTATGATTGTCTGTAATATTTTTGTATTTTAATATCTCTCTTAGATTTTGGTTCATTTTGAAGAGCACTATACTATGTATGTTGTGTATAAAAAAAACTATGATAATTGTATTAGGAACTTTTATACAGTGCTACCTGTTTTAGTAAAAATTTGGTAAAATTTCCTTGAAAACAACTATTTTTCCTAAGAGTGTACAGTATTTATTTATAAAAAATTTTATGTATTTACATTTTTTTTTATTATTTTCTTCCTAAAAACCTTCAATTTGTTTCAAAAATTTGTTTTTATAAAAAGATTGGGTCCGAAGGCAGACAGTCACCTTAACTAACTCTTTTTATAAGTGACCGGTGCGGGGGCTACCCCTTGTCCATCTAACGGTGTACCAACCCCCATTGTGCAAATTATGTAACTATTCATACTCATAGCTCAAATTCTAAAACTGTAATTTACTTGTATTGTGTTCTGGTTTTTTTCTCCAACATAATGTAAGCAGAAGAAAAATAAAGTTCAAGTCCTCATCTCCTCATTTTAATTTATGTTTCTCAATTTAGGGCCCCTTTATAAACACAATCTTCCTAATCACCTTTTTCTTCTAAATTTTAAATATTGAACTAGACTCTGCTTTTTTATAATACTCATGTGTGAAATAAATAAAGAAATTTATTACATCATGACGAGAAACTTTTTTTATATAGAGAGCGACATTAATTAAAATGAACAGGTCAGAAAGGACTCGTACATTGAGTTAATGATAGAACAATTATACTAAAAAAGAAATGTAATTCCTTGAGAAATTGAGACTAATAATAAGTAATATAAAAAAAAATTAAGTCAATTCCTACTTAGATCAACAAAGAAAAAAATTTTTTTAACTACTTTTTATTAAATATACAATTAATATAATTACGTATATACATATGAGACAGAATCACAACATTAAGAGGTAATTAATTTTTATTAATTATCATTAAAGCATCGTATTGTCATCCAAAACAATCGTGTCTATAAAATTTCAGTTCAACTGAATGCTTTAAAACGTGAGGAAAAAAAAACACCTTTTCAAATTTTGACACAAGTCACCAAAAGGGACGCTAAGTCGCCAAAAATGATGCCAACTTGGCTGTATTTGTAATTCCTTAAATAATTAGTTTAAATCAATTATATTTTTTGTTAATTATAATTAAATTATTGTATTGTCATTTAAAATAATCATGTATATGAAACTTCAGCTCAATGGTTCGCTTTAAAATGTATTTTATTAACGATTGAAAATTCCACCAAGATAAAAATAAATAAATATATAGAGAGTGCGAGCTAATAGTAGAATTGAAAAATGCCTGCTCATTCTGATAATGAATGTGAATCCACTATTAAAGGGAAAGATTATACTTATATATAATTATATGAAATTATAGTTCTATATTATACGGTCCTTCTGTTAAGTTTTCTGTAAATTAACGAATGATAGGCATGTCAAGATGAAAAATAAATGGTATGACATTTAAAAATCTCCGTTGTTTATAAATTAACTGATGATAAATAATTAAAGATTCTGTAGTTAATAGTCTGCTTTAATTAAAAAACTGTTTAAATATAAATTAATATCTCAGAAAAAATGTATTTAATTTTTTGTTTAGAAGAAAAAGTTTTAATGGAAAAATAAAATGTAAATATTCTAAAATATAAATTTTACAAAAATAACATAAATTCTGTAAGTCATTGGGTAAAACAAGTTACTCCATGGATTACACATATGTCTGTTCAGATATGTTCATAACCATAAATTACGATAAGCCTGTGTCAAAAGCTTTACAAATATTTGGCTTAAAAACCTTTAGTTATAAATGTTTTTGCATACCATTTTATTACGTGAATTTTTCCCAGAATTTAAAATTTTCTGTAGCATTATGATAAGATTATCAATTTCTTCTCTCTCTTGTACTTTTTTCTTTGTTCATACACAAGGAATCATGAAAATCTTATTTTAACCTTTTTCCCCTAATTAACAAATACCTTTTCAGGACTTCGAGTGTAACTATTATAACAGAAATATGGATTATTTGCGTGATTCAACTGTAAAACTCACAATCATTCAATTAAAGAATTTAAAAAATCTAAATCGTTCTTTGAACAATTTTATAATAAAGTAAAAAGTTTTGTTTATATTTTATTTATTATTTATTTTTTGCATTGCAGTCCGAGTCTGAAAGACCTTCTGTATAAAATAGCTTCTTTTCTTTACTTAAAACAATATTAAACTTATGAAAAATAAGCTGTTTACTACTTAATTAAACATATAATTTTCTTTTATAAATATTTTAAAATATACAGAGTGTCCCTAAAATAGCGCACAAACTCTGTACATCTAGATTCCTAGTTGGAAGTACATAAAAATGCCCAAATAACTGTACCCGTACAATTCACTGTTTACGAGAAAAATACGAAAACAAAGTATGTCGGTGCAAGTATAAAACACCGTATCATACATATCAACAGCAATATTTCAAATATTTATAAAGACAGACGTTTAAAGTGTCCAACGTGCATATCGAGACAGGCTTGAGCAGGAACGTCTTAAGACTTCTTGAAGCCATGGCCCACTAAGCAAATGTGAGCCCCACTTATGACCCTAACTTAGAAAGTACATAGCAAACGCTGTCAAATACTCGTACAAACAACAACCCGGATCAAATAAATGTGCATAACTTACAATCACACAAACCGGCTCGATCGACTATCCCTTTTTGACTGAATGAGTAAAGATGGTGTATGGTGGTAGGCCAATGCTTAAACATAGGCCATGGTCATCACATGTAGCAAGTTGACATATCGTCCGAAATTCCCAGTTTTTCGGAGAATACCAGACAGACAGAACAAACATTTGACCGTTAAAATTATTCAAATCATTATCTAATTAAGGCTGAGTCGAGAACGAGACGAAGCACCTGTTGTGGATGAGGTCCTAGGCCTGGGCCCAGTTGGCCCATGCCTTAAGACGTCCCTGGACTTGAGTGTGTCGTGGAATGGATGTTTACACACGTCACACTAGAGTGGTACAAGCAGCATACAGACAAATAACAAAGTCCGTTTGTGTTGTCACTGCTTCTCGATACATCAAGTCTTTGAGATTGCTGTACAGGAAAAAAAATCCAAATGTATGAGATCTGACAATTGTGACGTCCATAGAACGGGAACCCTACGTTGGAGTATGCAACATCCAGCCAATCACGAACAGGAGCACAGAAATGCGCCGAAGCCTTATCAGAACTACTCAGCCATTTATTTAGAATTATTCGAACAATAACTGTAAGCTGGCACTCAAGAACAGGCTTTTGGCTACAATATTGTTTAATTTCTCGAAATTTCTTGCATCATCATTCATTCATTATTATTTACCGTATTTTTCTCATAAACTATGTATCATACAGGTACAGTTATTTGGGCATTGTTTATGTACTCGCAACGAGGAATCAGGCTGTGCAGAGTTTGGGCACTATTTTTGCACACCCTGTACAACCGAATGCTAGAATACAAAGATTTTTGTATACTATTCCTACAAAGAATTTACAAAAACGTAAAATCTCCATGCAAAAATAAAACATTCTCAGCGTTATATCGCCATTTTTTTCCTTATACTTTGTCAAATTGAGGCATGATCGAAATTTTTAAGAAAATGACACTTCGCTAACAGCTTTTCTTTCGATATCGTATTTCACATATTTCTGATAAGCGTACTGTATTAGAATATAACAAGTATTAATATTGACACACATTAAAATAAAAAAAAATCGCCACAACGTTTTGCCAATTTTTCGCCAAACGAACTCTTAAAGATACTAATTTCTTCTATAATAATGAATTTTTATTTTTATTATTTTACCAAACTATACTAAAATATTTTTGTTTTATTTTTTATTAGTTATTTGCCTTTTACTTGAAGAAAGAACAGAACATTAAAACCAAGAAATGAATTTATTCCACGGAATGCTCTATCTGAACCGCCATCTTCGTTTCTGTCGCCATCGAATCTATTCCATCGACGGAAATGGTGATAAACTCTCTCAACAAGTGAAACTATAGAACCTGTCACCACCTTCTGTCTGTTTAACGCAAAATGGCCTTAAAATTAAACACATTTTCGGTGAACTCGATTTCGCCTGGAGGGAATGTGAGCCGCCGAATTATCCCTACGTCCTCGCTGACAATTTCGAATTCAATTAGAGATCACAGTTCAAAATCCCTTTACATCGCCTACTCAGCCATTCATTTAGGACTATTCGAACAATAACTGTAAGCTGGTACTCAAGACACGTTTTGCGCTTCAATATAGCGGAATTCCTCGAAATTTGATGAAGCCACAATACGGTTGAAAACATTGTAAGTAATATATGTTAAGTAATATATGTTTCAACAATAAATTTACATCATACATTCAATGTAAATAAGATTGTAGCGAAATTATACATTTAAATTCCTACTCTTAAGATAATGTTTCTAAACCATGTATGGTTGCTAATATTAATATACTGCAAGTAATGTTTTCAATATTAAAATTATTTCTAGTATTATTGATGAATTTTCGATTTTATACATGGAAGTATTTTCAATATTATGGAATTATTCGTATTATTGTATGATGGAGATATATGTGCGTTGTTTACACACAAAAATAAATTTTCAAACACTTGTATTGTTGATATTTATACGCAAAAAATACTTGTGCATTAAAAGAGTGACTCAAAAGTTTCCATTTATACTTTCAATAAACACACACATATATGTAAACATGTGTACGGTGTAATAAGTTAAATTAATTAAGAAAATTATTTACTTAAAATTCGAATCTTATTCATCAACTATATCTGAATCACAAATACGAAAACATTATTTCGAAAACTGTAGTCACATTTCATTTAATATTAATGTGACCTATATAACTATATTTTGACAGATTTATTTGTGATTCCTTGTGATTTATGTAGACTTTGAAATTTTAGCTGTATTATTGGCGATTCCTAGTACAGAAATATCATGATAGCTTACATGTGCCTTACTGAGTGGTCGGTTTTTCAATAAAATACTTACGTAATTTCTAAAAATAACTAATATTTCCTTTCACTTGAACACATGTGATTATGTTTTTTCCCGTGATATTTTCTTGTATTTAAATGTACGAAAAAGATAATTCCAACTCTTGATTTCTTAGCTATTGAGAAGACATTAACTATTGCTTAGCTGTTGAGCAGATACTGAATTCTGTGTTTCGTCTTAAAAGTACTAAAATAAAAGATAAATTTTGATTGATCAATACCAAAGAGATTTTGAATTGCTACGCCTATATCTCATTAGATTAAACAAAATAAATACATCTTAACATTATATATATATGTATCGAAAGAACCGATTTTTTGTTAATTTTTGCTATAAAAAGACACTTTGTGACTTATTTTCTGAGCATGTCATACTTCGTGTACAACAACTAATACGTATTCAAATAAAACTATATTGTCGTCTTCTGAAACATCGTCATAAACTTGTCCCATTCCACATTACTGAAGTAATTCAGCCATCCACAGTTTCGTCATACTTTGAATTCTTCTGGCGACTAGCCTAACTGTGGTATCATTATAAGGGTGAATGCTTTGATATCAATAATACGAATAACCAAATATTTACTCGTTAGCAATCCATTCAGGATTATCTTTTGATTCAGGAGATTATAGAGGTCCAGATCTACACTTGTGACAAGTTTGTTTCCTTATTAATAAAATACATACGAAATAATATTAAATTGCCTTTTATCTAATTAATTTGATCTTTGAATAATGAATATCAAACTAACCCTTTTGTGGGTCATTTATTTCTCTTTTGAATTTTTCGCAGTTTTTTATGTTTTATTAACAATTGAACAATATCATTTAAGGAAACACTTTATTTTGCCAAATTTTATATTTGCATTTGGATTTTAGGGGTGAGAGGGGTGAGAAGAATACTTCCCAAGAAATCATTCACCGTCAAAAAAAAATTAAATATAATAGGGATTATTTTCCATGAAAATATGAGAAGTATTTTGCAACGCATAAGGGGACATCACTTTCTACACTCATGTAGTGGGTCCTTTTTTATCATCCCTTTCTGCGACATTTCCTACATCGTCTATAGTTGGAAACCCCCTTACGCATATGATTTCTCATACTGGTTAAGCCAGCCTTTCTCAAACTGTGGGATGTAACCCCTATGGGTATGATAACCCTACATAGTGGCCCGAGCATATCGAATAATCGAAAACAAAATATTTAAAAGAAATATCAATTTTCTGAAAGGAAAAAAAAAAAAACATTCTGACATTATAAAATACACATTCACATTGATTTAATATACTTATAAATGTTTCAGTACTGCGCAAAGTATTTGTGAATTAATTTATCAGTACTAAATTAAAAACGAGTTAAGTAATTTCTAGTGACTCCCATGGACTTGTTATGTACAAAATATAATACTTATAGTAATTTGCACGGTTTATAATTAAAATCATATTGTAGCTTTAGCGACAAATTATCTTATTATTGCATTCAATACATTGTTATTGTATGAGGGTAAGCGATGAAGATTATGACTGAAAATTGGGTCACAAATATTGAAAATTTGAAAAGCACTGGGCTAAGCACACATCATTCAGTACTACACATTTCCTTGCTTGGAAGCTAGTAGGACGTTCTTTCTTTTCTAGAGGAATATCCGTCTATTGGCTGACAAGCTAATGCTATACGGAATGTTAGCTGGTCTGAACTTTTGTTTCTTTTGCTCACTTGTCACAGTATGAAACTATTTATGATGGAAAGGTCAATAACATAATAAAATAGTAGTATGGGAATTTTAGTCTTCCAATCGTTATAATAGCTAGGCCAATATAGCATAATGGGTTATACGTTTCCCACAGTTGCATTTTGTAAGATCCTATAGATGAAAGTAATTTTCCCAAGGGCCACGAAAGGGGTAAATCAGTTATGTGGAGTGGCTTAAATTATTCAACTTGATCAAATAATGATAGCATTAAGGTATCTGACTACGTTCGGGACCGTAATTTTAAAAAAGCACATAAATGGATAATTTTCATGATATTTGGTGTCACTTAGATTAGAATACATGTATAAAATTGTTTTAAGGACAATTTGACAAAAACCATTATTTAAATACATTATTTTGGCAAAAAATTAACTTAGAATAACCCTTTTTCAAAATGTTCTCCTTTTTTGAAAAATGCTTCTATTATAATAATATTTTGCCTGTATACAGCTCATCCTCTGTACAGAGACTCAACTATGACTTTTGAAAAATTCACATTATTTTCAGAGTTACAACCCATTGAAATAATTATCGGAGTTTTTTTCTTAAAATGTCTCCCCTCTGTTGTGTGTGTGTAAAACATGGATAAACCCACTCCTAAGTTATATATTTCAAAAATTCTAGTGGAGCCTCTGTACAGAGGTCTGAGATACATACAGGTAAAATATTACTATAATAGAAGCACTTTTCATAAAAGGAGAATGCTTCGAAAATGGGTCATTCTATGTTCATTTTTTGTCAAAATATTGTATTTAAACAATTTTTTATCGTAATAATATTCTTAAAACAATTTTATATACACTTTCTAATCTAAGTGACACTAAATAACATAAATATTATCCATTTACACGCTTTTGCAATATCACGGTTCCGAACGTAGTCGGATACCTTAACTACTTATCTTAGCAATAGATTTCTAATATAAAGAATTTAATTTCTTTGAATCCTTCCTGATAAAGAGTTGCTCTGAACTCAGTAACACTTCTTTTGCTCAAAATAATATTTACATCTCCTTCGTCTATTTTCTTTTTCTATTTTTAATTTTATCACTTTTTTATTCTGCTTATATACTAAAGCTTATTTATATACAACTTGTTAAACTAATTTCTCAAACACTGCAGTAAAGTAACCCTAGAGATTAGTTAAAAATTTAAGGAAAATGGACGAGAGAACACGCTATGCATTTTACATTTATTAGTATTTAATTTCATCCGCTTCTTGTCGGAGGTCACATCATACTTTGATAACGGCTCGAAAATCCAAACTTCTGCTTAAAGAGAAAATGGTCGGAATTTTACTCTTGGAACCTTCCAAAATTCTTCTGCTTTACTCAGCGAAATAACTCTTTTTATTATTTGATTAACTTATCATGTCGCGGTCCTTCGATCGCGGGTGCGAGAGGGCTCGAGGTTCGAGAAAGAAACAGACTTTTCCCAAATTAAACACTTTTATTTCCGTTTTCACTTATTAGACTTTATAAAAATACTGAAAATTCACTCTATTAACCAAACCTGAGGAACAATCAATCTAATTAATCTAACTATAATATAAATATGAGCACTTATCTATTCTTCTGAACGCTCTTGTTGCAACATTTGCTTAATCTTTCCTTCTTGGATTAGCAATACTAAGTGCGACCACAGGCCACTAACACTATGATTTCTTCTTTTACTCAATTTTCAACCATCATCCCACCTACTCCACGATTAACACTTAAATAGAAGCTTGCATTTACATAAATTCAAGTCTATACGGAAAGCGGTTTTCAACTAAAATCCTCATTAAAAAGTGTATTTAACACAAGAGGATTAGTGGAAGCCCGAATAGAACCCATTACTATGTTATCTGAAAAATCAATATATTATTCCTCTTTAATTTATATTTCAGTTAAGTGTTATTCTTTTATTGTCACACGCCATGCACTGAACATCGAAGATTGTGATTATTTGCAACTATCATTCGTTTAAACTGAAAATTGTAACTGGTTATTATTTGGAGGAAAGGCCTATATTAAGAGCATTCTGAAAAATATTGTAACTTTAAACATTTCACGACTAAGGAAATATTTCTGTAACATCTTGTATAAACATTAGTGTTTTATACAAAGTATTAAAATAGAACGTGTGTTGTACGCAATTAAGCAAACGGCAACAGTTAAGGTAAATAAGTGGATAATCCATTGACGCCAATAATAAAACATTCGCTTACTGTACTCAGTTACTTTTTCGGTTTATTGTGTCGTTATAATATATTAGTTTCCTTTATCACTGCTTTATATAATTCAGTTGTAATTCAGTGAGTATAATGTAGGCGATAATAATACAAATTTGAACAAATGAAAACAAAGGCCTGATAATAACAAATGATTCTAAGAGAAAAATAATTGTCTGCGAAAACAGAACTGAATTCTTATAAACTGAAAAATTGAAGTTCTTATTAATATTGTATTTTTTAAAATTCATTTTAAGTCTATAATCACAAATCATAGAAACAGTTACATACCAAAATTTACTCTTAGCAACCTTATGGTCCTGTAAATGTTGGTATTTCGATTGAATTTTCTTTCCGGATAAGCATGATATATATATATACACTCTTCAAAAGTAAAATAGCAACACCAAGAAATAATGCATGTGGCCTCATGCTAATTTCAGGAGCGATAATAGTGAGATGGATATGCAAATGATTAAATTTGTGCACGCATCTCACGTGGTACCCGTATTCGGGTTGTTTGCGACTTTCGAAGAAACGTAGAAAATGCATCTAGGACGTCGGCGGAGCTCAATATCATTAGTTAAAGACCGAGGAAAGTGACCGTACTATATAACTCCCTCAATTGAGTCTGTCGCTGCGCAAAAAAGCAACTTTTGTTGAGCACAAAGTGAGTATCATACAACGTTGTATCATACGAGAGATTTAGGAAGGTTTCCGGGCACTCCGAAGAGGAAATGGTGCACACATGTGCACGTCGGAGAATACACGCCGGTGTAATCACCAGTTGAGTATTTGAAACCCTTTCTCAACGGCACTATGACATCCGAAGCTGGTTGCCGCTAGGAACAGGTGGGTATGTGTACACCCAAATCATAGGCAACAGATTGCATGAACTACAGTTTCGTGCATGGGAACCAGCAACAAGGGTACCGTTGACCACTCAACACAGGACTAGACTCCTGGTGTAGTATTATGGTTTCGTACCTGGACCATCGAATGGAATCGGGTATTGTTCCCAGATTAGTCTCGTTTTTGTCTGTGGAGAAATGACGGGTATGGCGGTGACCTGTTCAAAGCTACGAACCAACACACTTTCTCTGAGCGTCTAACTACTCCAACACCAGGCATAATGGTTTGGGGTTGCATAATGTTTGATCGCAGAACACCTCTGGTACAACGTTGATGGCCGTTTGTCAACGGACCACTACGTTACACAAGTTGTGGAGCCTGTTGTTCAGCTCTTATTGCAGGGTGCACGGAACACGGCATTTCAACAAGAGAATATTAGGCTGCATTTTGCATGTGTTGTTGTTATTTCTCATCCCCGAGTTCAGCAGAGCTAAATCAGGTCCATGAGTCCATTCACCCTGAAGAAGTCCAAAACCAATAGGAGATCTTGAACCAAGTCCTGCCTGGTAAGCCTCAAAGATAAAATGTGGCCAGGGGAGGCCTGAGCAAAAGAACACTTAGTGCAAATTTCGAAGTATTTAATGTCATCGACAAAAGTCAATGACATCAGATGACCACTAAGTAGACCTCTCGTCTACTGCTGCCCCGAGCTAAGGAGCCGCCAGGGTTTTTGCTCTGATACCATGGGTGCACCAGTGGATCATCCAAATGGCCTTATTCTTTGATTTATACTTTGAAAATAGTTCCAAATAGGTAAGAGGAGCGGCAGGCGTTGTAGTTTCGCCAGCACCAGCCCTGGCTAAGCTGTCCGCAATTTCGTTCCCAGCAATGTTGACATGGGACGGGATCCACTGGGAGTGGATCTGATGAGAAAGGGAAAGTCTCTTTAGCATCTTGAAGATGTCTAAACCTGTGCGATCCCTCACGTCGCATTTTGCATGTTGAACTCTTAACAGTCTGACTTGATTTGACATCTTTCTCTGGCGGGCAAACACTCCAGATCTGAATCTTATTGAACACCTGTGGAATCTCATTGGACGTGACATGAATTGAGAGCCACTAGCGCAAATTGTAGATGATATGCGCACAACAGTGGAAGTGGCTTGGTAATGGTTACCTCAGGTAACCATCATTGGACTTATTAATATAATGCCTCACGGATTGAGGTAAGTACAACTGCCAGAGATGGATACATTGAATACTGAATAAATTAATTTTTCGTGATTTTATTTGCCAGGTTTTTTTTAATTATTTACATATCCACTTAAACATTATCACTCTCGAAATTTATATGATGATATGCGCATTATTTCTAGGTGTTACATTGTCACTTTTGACTAGTGTATATGCTTGTGTATGTAAACATATTTTGAAAACTTTTTAAAACACAAATTAATTCAACAAAAAATTGAAATCAAGCTCATATAAGCATCAAAGTTATTTCACACTTACGATTAATATCAATAAAAAATATTTAAATAGCGCATCCTCATTTAAAATTTTACATATCATCTACATAAAATTTCTCTTCTCATGCGTTTTCTTATGGATTCAACCTCAATTGAAGTTTCAAACAAATATCATATTATCTTCTTGATTTTTGTCACAATATATCTCGAAAGTTTAAATAAATTTTAATCGAAATGAAGATAAAAGATTGGTTATAACTTATTGTAATCGTATATATCATATCCATTAAGGAAAATTTTGGTTGTATTTAAGGTATCCGACTACGTTTGGAACCGTGATTTTGTGGAAAAAGTGTATAAATGGATTATATTTATGATATTTAGTATCACTTAGATTAGAAAATGTGTATAAAATTGTTTTAAGAATATTATTACAGTAAAAAAATTATTTAAATACAATATTTTGAAAAAATGAACATAGAATGACCCATTTTCAAAATATTCTCATTTTGTGAAAAATGCTTCTATTATAATAATTTTTTGCCTGTTTCAGACCTCTCTACAGAGGCTTAACTAGAACTTTTGAAATATATAACTTAGAAGTGGGTTTATCCATATTTTACGATAATTGAGGGGAGCAATTTTAAGAAAAAAACGCCGATAATTATTTCAATGGGTTGTAACTCAGAAAATAATGTGAATTTTTTTAAAAAAAAATAGTTTAGACTCTCTGGAGAAGTCTGTACTTTATTAAGTATTTATATAAGCACACACACACACACAAAATATTTTTATTTTAGAAGCATTTTTTGTAAAATTAGAACATTTTGAATAAAGGTTATTCTAAGTTACTTTTTTGCCAAAATATTGTATTTAAATAATTTTTTTTTTGTCAGAATATATATCCTTAAAACAATTTTATACATGTATTCTAATTTAAATGACACTAAATATCATGAAAATTATCCATTTATGTACTTTTTTAAAATCACGGTTCCGAACGTAGCCGGATACCTAAAGGAGCCTAATTCCGAAATGCTATATTTGCACAAATTCAGTTTTTAGAGCATATTTAGAATAATTTGACATTTTTTTTACCTTTACTTTTACTCTTTTAATGACAAACATTAAGGAATGGGTTGTAGCTTAACCTATACTGGGTGGTATATTATTATTTTCAAACATTTGAAGCATATATGAACTCATTAATTTACAAAATTTCATCCTAATCAAAATTTCTCCTTAGATTGTGGGAGGTTTTTTTTAGGAAAAAATTGGGTACCTCCCTAAAATCAAGGGAAGTTTTAACAGCAATAATACGAGTAAAACAAACGAGTGGATTACTTACATGGTATTGCCATAGTAGAATCATTGGGGTCCGGGCTATACTCTTCAGTAGGAAAATAATCAACATTTTCGCAGTGCATTATGATTTTTCCCGCTGGAAAGAAAATGAAATAGCAATTAGAACAATGTGTGATAGAAATAAACTATAAATGTGCATGACTACGTGAATAAAATCTTATGTTTTGAATATTCCGAATATTTTTCTAGATTTATTTTTGTTTTGGCGATCTGTGATTTATATTTAAATTTTGAAACAATGATTTTTTGGAAGAAATATTAAACCTCCTAATGCAGTGCTTCTCAAAGTTTTAATATTCGCGACCCAATATTCAAACATAATTTTCATCGCGACCCCCTCATACAATAACAATGTATTGAATTCAATAATACTATATTTTAATTCTAAAACTACGATACGACTTTAACCTCTTAAATGCCACCGGCGTATATAAGCTCACTCAAGTGCGTTAATTGCACCGGACGTATATATATGTCTTTTCGAAGTACGATCTTTTCTGTGCACACACTGTTATCCATAAAACTATTCCGAAAGCTTTGGAATTGAACAAAAGGACCTTGACAGTGTTTGCGTTGAATTTACACATTTCAGAGACTCAGAAAAAGAATAAATAAAAACAATAAAAAAAACTGCTTTTACTTATTCCTTTTCTCCCCGCAACTTTTAATTGGTAGTTAAGGGATCTATTATTAACCGTACGAATTATGAAGATGAGTGTTAATTTTTGTACATAATTTTATATGTGACAATCCCATAGGTCACTGGTAATTATTAAACTTGTTTTAAATTTAGTATTAGTAAATTAATTATAAAATACATTATGTATCACTGATATATTTATAAATGTTATACTCAGTGTAAATGCGTATTTTATTTTTTATGTCAGAATGTATTTTGTTTGTTTACTTTCAGTAAATTAATATTTTTTTTAAAATAATCTTCTGCTTTTGACTTTTTAATATGTTCGCGTCCCCTCGTAGAGTTGTCACGCCCCACATTTTGAGAAACGCTGTCCTAATGGTAGATCTAATTTTAATTCATTTCCAAAATCTTCAAGCAGTAATAATTCCATTAGTAGTTACTACTAAGATAGTGCTTCTCAAACTTTCAATATTTGAGAGCCAATTTTCATTCATAAAGTCCATCGCGCCTCTCTCCAAACATTATGGGTACGGTAGCCCAGTGATCAAGGCTGGTGGCTGGCATGTCACGAGTTCGAGTCCAGTACCACTAAAGGCCCGTCATGTAGGGGCGCGATGCACGTTAAATCTGTGGAGAGCTCAAACATCTTTCCGTTGGTGTGGCAGTTAGGAGAGGGGGTGCCAGCTCAGGTGTTATCTTCGTCATTTGACCATGGTTCAAATTACGAGGTTCGTCGCCAAAAGCTCTCGTGAAGCTGAACAGTGCGACGTTAATATTTACTGACTCATTCACTCTCCATACAGTAATAATGAATGGTTCCCTTTGGTGTTTAGTGAAACAAGATTCGATTTCATGACACATTAGAATATTTCCACTAACAAATTACACATTCTTAACCGATGATATACTGCATGATTGATTATCACGCTTCCTTTTTTTATGAGGTGCAGCTTCATGTTAAAAAAATGACGTTTTAACTAATAAAATAAATCAGTAATATACACTCTTTATCATAAATTGCTTACGCGGGAGATGGAGCAGCAAAGGTTGTCACCCTAATTTGCACACTTATACGTGTTTGTTGCTGATCTTACGATAAGTATTTTACTGAGAAAATCTTTATTGTTTCCGCCACTTCGTTATCAAGTGGCGGAGTATTCAAACGGAGAAGAGAATCACTTGAGAGAAATTCAACCTTTAAAATGTACTTGATGTGTCTAGATAGGGAAAAAATGTAACTAAGGGCCAATCTTAGACAATGTTAAGCATTATTTCACTTGAGAAGTCAATGATTAATTAACGACTAGAGCTAAAAGTAAATTGTTGAAGAATGAGGGGAATTGAATAGGGATATGTATAGCCCCAATGCTTAACATGCAATAGAGAAACCTGTCTAGTAAGCTCCAAAGAGGGAAAAATAATTCTTTGCTTAGCATGAAAAAACAATTATGTTTCATTTTTTTAATTCACGATTTTAAGTCAAGATTGGTTTTGGGGATGGATTTCATAAATTTCAACCACGGCTAACTGAATCCAATAAAATGCAATCCAAAAAACAAAGCATTAAGGCATTTTTTTTCGTAAATACGTTCTATAGCCGATTTCTGTAAGTATTTTATGACAATTTTAATGATTTATTTGTGAGCTATCAGATTTTCTAGAAGCATTTAAAAACTTATATAGAGATGGATAAAATGCAATCTTAATCACATTTGCTTTCTTGGATGAATTTTAATTTATTCAAATCAATTCACGGTTCTAGGTTGAGGGAGGAAAGTAGAGTTACCATAGGATTGACATTACTTTCACATATCCAAAAATACTGGAAGATAGTAACCTTGACATTATATTTAAACTTTTTTTTTTATTATAACACTAAATTGAGTGATTGTTTTCAAATTAATGTTTACCTAAATTTATAAGTGAAGTATTTTGGAAACTATGTCAGTTATGAAGACGATATTTGAACCTTTAACACACTTGAATTGTTACTGAAAATCCGCAAGCCTCATTCAGACGTATGAATGTCTTTAACCCTCCAAGCGGTCTGCACGTAAAATCCACCATTCTAGAGATGCTTTTTTTGCCTTTAAGTAAGATTCTCAAAAGCGCTTTTGAGAATCTTCCCAAAACAAAAATACACAGTGCATTTTCGAAGCATCTCTAAAAAGGCAAAGATTTTGCGATGCAGCCCCTTTGAAAAAATTAACAAGCGTTCTCACTTTGGGGGTGACCCTATGAGAACCTGATAACGCTACGAAGGGGTCGCAAACATATTAAAAAGTCGAAAACAAGATTATTTTTTAAAAAATTATGAATTGACTGAAATTACACAAGTCAAATACATTCTTGCATAATAAAAAATAAATTACTCATCTACACTGATATAATACACTTATTAATGCATCAGCATTGCCTAATGTATTTTATAATTCATTTAACAATAGTAAGTTAAGAACAAGTTTAATAATTGCCAGTGACCCCATGAGATTATTACATATAAAATTATATACATAAATTAACACACTCATCGTGATAATTTGTACGGTTTATAATTAATTTCTTAACTGCCGATTAAATGTTACGCGATTCTCTCCCCAATGCCATCGTTTTCCTTGTAGTCGCGCATATGCGAAGCATTAAACGGAGGAAAGAAACGGAATAAATAAGCAAATCCTCTGAAATAAGTAAATCCTTCGCAAACATTATCAAGGCCCTTTTAATGCATTCCAAAGCCTTCAGAATATTTTTATGGATAGCAGTGCACAGAAAAGATCGTATTTCGGAAAGACGTATATATACGTCCAAATGAATCAACTCTTTGTCTCAGCGAGACGTTTATACACGCCGTGGCATTTGTGAGGTTAAAGTAGTGTTGTATTCTTACTGTAATAGTATTAATGAATTCAGTGCATTGTTATTTTATGAAAGGGTGGGGAGGGGCGTGAGAAAATTATGACTGAATATTGGGTCACAAATATTGAAAGTTTGAGAAGAACAGATTTAATGATATCAGGACTTGAACATGCGGCATAGCGTTGAACTTGCAACTTGCTGCCGATTTAATTAATCTCTCTATCTTTGTACACTAAAACTCTTTTTCAACCAATAAGATATTTATATAAGTTTTCTACTTTAAACTCCTTTTTGAAGAGTTTAATAAATACATTGTCTATGAGGTGTTTTGAATTTATGGATGTGGATTTATAGTTCTCGAATTCATATAATTGTATTTATATGGATACAGTAAAATTTTGAAAATTAAAAAAATGTAAAGCTGTTTTATATTTAATTATTTTTGTTCCAGTTTTTTAAAATATCTTAGAAATAATTGTGACAGATTTTTAAAAAAAATTAATTATTTTTATTTTATAAAAACATTTTATTTTAAATAAAAAAAAATGCAACTGTTTAGTAACTCATTCTTGCTCCTTTTAAAAAGTTTTATTGCTGTGAAATAATTAAAAAACGGCTTTAAATTTATAAAGTACTAATAATGAAAATAAAAAGAAAAAGAAAAAAAATAAATAATAAAATAAAAAAAATAAAAATTTTAAAATAAAAATGCATATTTCGATATAAACACTCAAAGAGTACTTATAACTTTAGAATTTACTAAAACAAATGAAGGATTTTCCATAAATTATGGAAACTTATTCCGCTATGTGGAAGGAATAAAATTATAAATAAAAATTATAATTTTTAATTTATTAAATTCAAAGTACTTTATTAAATTAAAGGACTCTTATAGTAATATTCTTGGTTCATTTTTTTTAATTTTTTTTCCCAGAGAAGACAAAAACAAAGATCTCAACTGAAATGAACTGATGGATATTGAATGGAAAAGTATTCATCCCTCAATAATTTTTCAAAAAAAAACACTCTGAGTTAAAAAAAAATCTTGAAACTCTTGATAAAAGTAAAAAAGGAAAATATTTCTCGTAATAAGCACTTAAGAGTAGTTACTTCCACTCTTTTAAGCAATCTAATTATCAAAACCATAGAATCACCTAATTAGTAATTAAAAATGAACAAATTGAGCGTCACTTGAACATGGATCTGAAAAACCACTCTTTCAATTCCACTTCTGGAACATCTTGCCTTTCATTATGTCATTTCGAATAGTTTTTCCATTGAATAAAAGCTTCATTTATAAAGGTTTAGTTCCAAATGCAAGGGCTATATTTTTTATTTGTACTTTAATATACTTTTAAGCAAATTCTCTATTGCGTTCCACTTCAATATTGAACAGCTATCGTCTTTTTGATGGTCATTTGGTGTTTTTGAATACACGGATGAACTTGTACTCATTCGTCTCTATATTAATAAATAATATAATCACCGAAAAAAAACCGTAATAGCTTTCATACCATTGAAATGAATACGAGTACTATCTTCTCTTTCTTTGAACATACAATATTTTAACTCTGGTATAGTTAGTGCTCTCTTGCACTATAAAAGAAAATAATTATTTTTTAGTCAACCACATGACTATGGACTTTTTTGCTTCAAAAAAACCCAACAATTTCTTTACTTTTTTTGGTTCGCAAATAAAGAAAAACATTAAGAGGATAGAGTACGATTCAATTGAAAAAATTCGGTCAAAAATTCAAATTAAACTTATTTAATCTAAATTATTTTTATATATTTTTCTATTAGCTCAAAATTTTTTAAAACTTTAAACTTATATAAAACCAGTATTAAGATGACTTTTATATTTCTTTTTATTCGCATCCCAATGACAAATAAAAAGCTTCCAGCTTATTTATCTCAGAAAAGAAAATAACTAGATTATCTTCATTTAAAATGCTAAGATTTTTTTTTTCTATTGTGCCAAATGTTTTGATATTTTTTCTTTCTATTCCTATAAATAACATAAGTGTAACAAAAGTTGGTATGCACTTTTAAATCATATCAATACTTAACAATTTAAAAAATAGAATTTAGAATTTAATCATTTTTCAAGGAATTTTCAATAAGCATTAAAAAAATTATTTTGCAGCTATGTATCATGTTATCACAAAACCCATATCAGCTTCTGTTATATGTAGTTTGAAGTACTTGTAAATCAAATTTCATGTGTGAATGTACATTAATTATTGTAGAAGTAGCATTTTAAAGTGGTAGAGCTCATTGCGCTTCCACGCCACACTTCTGGGGTTCAAACGCCGAGCTAGGCAAGGTCAATTCAGCCTTTCATCCCTTCACTGGGTCGATATATGAGTACCAAGCTTAATGAGAACTAAACACTGGAAGTTTTCGTGTCAAACTGACCACTTGACCGGAACATCTGCTCTTGCACCACAGCGTCACACTGAGATTGGCACATGTAGGCCTCAGCCCTCATGGGTTGTTGGGTCACTGAGCTTAGCTTAGCATTTTAAAATCCCTCTACGAATTTTTAAATTTTTTTTTAAAAAAAAAACTAAATAGTTAGTTTCTGCGGTATTTTGAGTGCAAAAACTGTTTTACTTATATACATGGGGGGAAACCAAAAAGAGTTGTGAAAACCATTAAATCAAAGAATTTTTTTATAAGTCTTTTCATGCCTCCTTAAACAAGTGGCAGTGAAAAATATTACACCTGTGTGTTCTGATAGAAATAATCCTTATTGGTTGCAGCGAAATGTGTTGGTATATTACATGACAAAAAGTTAATTATTAAATCTAAAAAGCACGTTAATGAGATAGGATAAAAAAAAACTAAGCCTAAATATAAAGAGGAAATACAAATAAAAATGTTTATTTATAAAAAAAAGTCATCCAAACAAACGCTATTCGTTGAGTTTAAAAATTTTTAATAGATTTATCTAATAAAAAAAATGATTAAATTAATTTAAAAAATTGATTTTTTAATAATTAATTTTTTAAGAAATTTAATTTTGATTCATTAATATAATTTAAATAATAAATGTAATTTTTATATTACGATAATTTTCTGTAGTTTTGTTATTATTTTAAAAAATCCTCAATAGACTTTTAACTTGTGTTATAAAAATCGCATCCAACACTTAATTTATAATAGGTACTTACATATCAGCGTTATCACAGCTAAGTTTGCACTTCGTGAATCACGCCATGAAAACAAAGCAACAAAAGTTTTGTTCATGTTTTATTTGAAAAAAGAAACAGTCAGATTTTGACAGAAAATAGCGCGATTCCCGCGGCGCAAATTTGCTGAGGTGACGTTAACATGTACGCACCTCATAATATTAAAAAAGGTGAAAATAATTATCATTTCTTTATGTCCTTTGAACTTAATTGAAAATTACAAGATTCATCACGAACAGTCCTCTTTTAGATCTAGAGTGGAAATTTGGGGAAACTATTGCCACAGATTCTTGGTAATCTCTGCGAAAGGGAAATTTAAACGCGTCTTCCCTATCTGATGAGGAAATTCAAACAATTAAAAAAGAAAGAGGCTTATCGTTTAGACCAGGGGTGGACAGACTTTTCCAGGGTGCGGGCTACTTCTAATTTTTTCACCGCTTTGCGGTCCACCCAGTGGCGTAGGTACAGTGAGCTAAAAGAAAGTATACAATGCAGTTGGGCCTCCTTTTTACGAACCTCTATTTTATGAATTTCTCTATTTAGCAAACTTTTTCCTTGAACCAAGAACATTTTACGATTTTCTTCGTAAAATAACCCCCAAATAACGAAGTGCATTCTCTATTCAACAAAATATTCTTTTATCTTCAAAATTATCTCTTTTTTCTTCGTATTTTTAAAATACCGTATTTACTCGAAACTAAGCAGCACTTTTCTCTCAATGTTAATACCACTGAAAATCGGATGGGGCTTAGAATCGAAAAGGAAAAGAAAATTGTTGGAGGGGGTGTTTAGAGCAATTATAGCTTCCTGCGTTTGTTTAAAAGTTTATAATACTGATAAAATAACTAATTATTCACTTCTTATTAGTTTTCATTTTATATTTATTTCAATTTCGTAAAATTGGATATCGATAAACCATTTTAGACTATTTTTCAATTTTCACAAAATCTTGCGTAGAATTTGGGGTGCGGCTTAGAATCGATGGCGGCTTAGATTCGAATAAATACGATATTTCTAGACTTTCGTATGATGGAATGATTATTAGGTCTTAGTGAAGGCGGTCACCCCAAAATATCTTAGCGGTCCACCGGTCGATCGCGATCAACTAAATGCCCACCCCGTGTTTAGACCAGTGATCCTGCGGAACGCATGTAACCCACTGGCCCAGCACTAAGTGGCCCAGTCATGTCCCATTACACTAATAAATTCAATTATTGGAGAACAGTGCACTAAAAATTTAATGGAAATTTTCATCAATCAAGCAATCAAATCTATCAATTTGCTTTTTTTTTAATAGTAGAATGTAGCAGAGGAAGCGGTCATGGATGAAATCAGAAACTGTCCTGCTCAGTAAAAAGGCATACAAGTAAATATATTTTTGTTTGTGTTTCATAGAAAGGTCAGTACAATATTACAATAAAAGACAAAAAATAGTTTTAATATTTTGATCAATTTTGCTTTGTCCAATGTTGCTTTGATCTTGTAGTGTATTTCCATTATTCTTATGTTGCAGCCCGCTTGAAATACCCACCATGTGTATGCGGCCCGGCTGGAAAAGAGGTTAAGTATCTCTGGTTTAGATTGTGGCAACGATAATTGTACTTCCGATTTATTTTATTTAATCGATTGCTGTATGTAGCGTTATCGCCTGATATACTGCTTAATTCAGTAGTTGTTTTATGTGTAATACATGGTTTGGATTCTTAATAAAATGATAGAAGAAAAATTTTCAATGTCTTTTAAGGTATCCGACTACGTTCGGAACCGTGATTTTGCAAAAGCGTGTAAATGGATAATATTTATGATACTTAGCATAACTTAGATTAAACAATGTATATAAAATTGTTTTATATAAGGACATTATGACAAAAAAAATTATTTAAGTACAATGTTTTGACAAAAAATTAACTTAGAATAATCTTTTTTTTAAATGTTCTCCTTTTGTTATAAATGCTTCTATTGTATTAATATTTTTTGCCTGTATATAGCTCAGATCTCTGTACAGAGGCTCAACTAGAATTTTTGAAACGCATTTGGAAGTCGGTTTATCCATGTTTTACGCAAACAGAAGGGAGAAATTTTAAGAAAATGCGCCGATAATTATTTCAAATGGCTGTAACTTTGAAAATAATATGAATTTTTAAAAACTCATAGTTTAGCCTCTGAACAGAGGTCTGAGCTATATACAGGCAAAATATTAATACAATAGAAGCATTACAAATAGACATTTGGAAAAAAGGATTGTCTAAGTTATTTTAAACTCCATTTAAATAATTTTTTTAATCATGTCCTTAAAAACAATTTTATACATGTATTCTAATCTGGTGACACTAAATATCATGAAAGTATACATTTATGCGCTTTTGTAAATCAGTTCAAACATGATACTAAGTTGAACAATATGGACCTTGGAATGTAGAAAAATATTACATTTTTTTCGCGATAGTTGAAAATATTTTGAAATATTTCTTAGGTATCTTAAAACGGATAGATTAATAATAAAAATAGATAAAAGTATTTTCAGAAATTTGGAGAAAATGCAGTTATAAAGAAATCTGTATCACATTTTGCTCTTTCGAACGCTGTATGTTGCATTCAAATAAATGCACTAGTCTACATTTTAGCAGGAACGTAGAATTTCATTAAAAAAAACGCTAACAAATTCAAAAGGGCGTTAGTTTGTAGCTTTGATACTTAAAATAGTTTGGAATTTATACCATGCGAGAAAGAATATGAATAAACATGAATGCCTTAGCACAGTGCTTCTCAAACTTTCAATATTTGAGACCCAATATTCAATCAAAATTTTCCTCGCCCCCACCCATACAATAACGATGTATTACATTCAATAATACTATATTTTGACTCTAAACTTACAATTTGACTTTAATCTCTTAAATGCTGCCGGCTTATATAAACGTCTCGCTCAGCTAGTACGTTTATTGTCCCCTGATGTATACATACGTCTTTCCTTAGTACAATCTTTTCTATGCACTGCTATCCATACAATTATTCAGAAGGCTTTGGAATGCAATAAAATTACCTTGACAGTGTTTGCGAAGAATTTACTTGTTTCAGAGGAATTGCTTATTTATTCCTTTACTAACCCCCTCCCCCAATCTATTACATACGCTCGCCTACAAGTTAAACGGTAGTATTGGGGATCGAATCGTGTAATTTTTAATCGGCATTGAAATAATTAATTATAAACCGGACAAATCATCAAGTATTAATTTTTGCATATGATTTTACATATGAAGAGCCCATGGGTTTACTGGTAATTGTTTAACGTTCTTAATTTAATATTGTTAAATTAATAAAATACATTGAGCAGTACTGATGTATTTATAAGTGTATTATATGAGTGTAAATGTGTTCTTTTATTTTTTATTATGTCAAAATGTATTTTGTTTATTTACTTTCAGAAAATTATTAATTTCTTTAAATAATCTTTTGATTTCGACTTTTCAATAGGCTCGCCCCCCCTTGTAGGGTTATGACGCCCCCTAGGGGCGCTCCCCACAGTTTGAGAAACACTGTCTTAGCGTGAAATAACGTATATTTCAAAAACGTATAATTTGAAATAGGACTCCCTCTCCAACTATAAGCTAGAATTCCTCTTTGGGGCAAAATTAATACGATTTTAGTATTGTGTATACATTAAAAACTAACATAAATTTTCTTAAGAAAAGTACATAGTACCAAATGATATAAAATGCGTGTTTTCATCAATGTTATTGGAGCAAGCGCGCAGATTATTAACTGTACCTCTACAAGCTCATTCTAAAGTTCCTTAAAGCACTAACCTAGCTCGATACAGGTTATTATACCACATTGGGGAACGAACTTCAGCAGCATACCTGTATACCTGCCTGTTGGAGGCACGTCCGCACGATAAAACGTCTGCAACTGGCAATCGAACAAATGTCCATGCCCAATAGAACTTTTTCTCGCGACCCAGGGCCGTAAAGGAAAGACGCCCCAGCAAATAGGGCTTCGTTTTTTGAAAGACCCGGATTCACGTCGTCGCTTGAATGGCTGGTAGTCCGGGCGCACCATCACCGTGATTGGAGTAGTTAAAATGTGGAGATGTTCAATGGTCGGCCGGTGTGGTTACAGTTATCCTTTCTTTCTTTTTAAAATTTTGTTTCTCGACGGTGGCATTGATGGTTTTCTTGGGTTTCAGAAGAAATGAGAAACCTGTTTCAAAATTAACAATATTTTCTTTCCGTAAGTACTGTAGAATAATGGTATGTTGCCACAGAACTTTTTGAAAAGTACTTAGCTTTCAGTATATAACTCTTTGGTATTGAATTTAATTTACTAATATATATATATATATATATATCAAATTAGATATTTGAATTTTGAAGTGAGAGATTAATCACTAACTCTGCTCTCTACAGTTTGTTAATAAAAGTTTCAATTTGATGGTTTCTGAATTATTAGGAATAATATATGTCGTGATATATCAATTATTTTTAAGTGAATAGCGCTAATTTAAGAGCAAATAAAAAATAATGTCCAGTGTTCTTCCGTAACAACTCTTCAGACTTTTTTTAAACACAAATTTAATGTAAGCAATTTTTTCATTCTTATTAAAATATTAATTTTAACTTTTTTTCCCATCAGTCCTAAGTACCATTCCAGAATTCATTTCTGTATTGCTTATGCATAAGTTCCAGCAATTTCTATACTGCTGTTTAAGTAAAAAGAAAATACGTAACAAAAATATCTTTTTGAACCATTTTATACGATATTTTCCTGATGTACCTCTATTAAGATTTATATATATAGATAAGATTACCTAATAGAGGTTTTCAAGACAAATGCTTCCTCAATCTTGCAATAAAAAACCGTATTTTTGTATATGTTCTACATTTTGTCAGCTTTTTCATTAATGGTCTTGAATATTTGGTTAATTCTATTTCAGGCAATTAACTACAGCTAACTTACAGCAATCAGTTTGGTAATTATTATATATATTTTAAAATACATGTTGTAATTATAACAAATTAATTTTAATGAGTTATTATTAGTAATAATTTTAAATAAATCGGTAAAAATAAACAATACATAGGCACTTTCAATGATACATACATAAACACATTTATCTTTATAAATATTAATAATTATCAACAATAAACTGTAAATAACAAATCACGATCACATAGTTAAGGTAATCACATGTTTTCAATTAAACTCAAAGCTGAAATTAGAATGACTTGCATTTGTTGTTGTACTTACTTAATTCAGATACCATTTCAAATTGAGTAACGATGCAAAAGTAATAATATTTTTTAACAACTTTTCCAAAATGAAAAAAAAAATTCGTATATTATACGGAAATTTTCAAATAATAAGCGTTATTGTCAACAGACGTGTACTTTATAAAGGAAAAGTTTCTGTAAAAACAAAATTTCTCAACAGTGAGGCACATGAAATCATTGGTGGAAATATATAACTATATTTATCAGGCAACTATGACGTCAAATAAATTTAGACTAGTTTTATAGGACGCATGTGCATGTTTTTCCAACGTAGACGCCTCTTTATTGTGAAAGAGCTTCTACGAGCGCGTTATTTGGTTTTGTTAGCTGGCATCAGCTTGACAAAATCAGTCGATAGTTTCCTTTAGACGGAAACTCGCAATTTTCGTGATGTACACAACTACTTCTCATTCGATAATTTTGATTATTTTACGAGCTGCAGTGTCAATTTGATGTTACTTTCCCTGTCAGTTAGTAGCGTGCGCATAATTGTTTTGAAATTTTCACAAACTTTAGTATATTCGTAAACACAATACATGACAATTTAAAAGTCATGCTTTGTTGATTATTTGGCTATTCCAAATTGAAAAGGGAAGGTCATAAGTTATTTACAAGAGTTATCAGTTGTTTACGATTTATTGTTTTTTCCTTTTCCAATAGTTAAGGAAAGCAGCGAGAAGCCTTCCAGGAAATCACCGGAAGATTATTGATAACTGTCAAGATATATTGTAAGAATTGAAAGGATCAAAACATACATCTTTCTGCTTAAAGATGAATGTTTCATTTATAGTAATTTACTTATATTATTGTTTAATACACTCTTATAGCGGGGAAATTTCAAACATTTCATAATGCAATCGTTGTATCTTATTTTAGTTCACACCTCTTGATTATTGCCAACTTGGTTAGCTATTGTCACATATTAGACGAAAGTTCAACACACAAAAACAAGTTGTTGACGGATTTTTTGTCCCCGTTTTTTTCTTTTTTATCGTCAAAGGTGTGAATTAAAAAAGAATAAAAGGATTTTACTGCAATTGTGATAAAGGTTGATTTTATTTGATTTTATATTTTGATACATACGCACGAGGCCCTTAGTATATTTTTTATACTAAGAGTTTGCGAGGAGTAAAGGGTGTTATAGATAAAAGGAGAATTCTGTTTTTTCGAACTATTAAACCGCGAGACTTGAAATTTAGCAGGCATGTTTGTTTCATGAAGTGCGGATCCTCTAAGATACGGTTTTGCGAAAATTGATAACTGAGAGGGGTTTCGAGGGAGTTTTATATGAAAAAAAAATCACTTTTATGAATAACTAAACCTATAAACATGAAAGGTAGAAAACATACAACTTTTGCTGATCAAAGATCTTATAAGAAGGGAGTTTTCAAAAGTGAACCCATATGGCTGTTACGGGGGCGTTATTGATAAAAAAAAAGTCTCTTTTTTCGACTATTAGACGTACAGATTTCAAATTTGGCAAATCTGATTTATTGTTCAGCAGAGATATGCTAAAAAGCTCTATTTTTTATTTCACTTAAATTTAACACATAAAAAGATTTTCCTTTTTCTTCAATCTCTGTTTTTATTTTTCGTTTCACCCGTGCGAAGAACAGGCATACTAGCCAGTACTTAATAACTTTTCAACAATGAAATACCTTATAAATGTTGACCTCCTTCTCAAGTTTTAGGGCTGATAGTTTTAGAAGAATATCATTTCTCAAAAGCCTAAAATAATGCATCACAAATAAATGACTTCAAAAGATAAGAGCATTCCACATCTACAAGCAAGGTTTTTTTTAAAAAAGGGGTTACGTTATACGGCAAATATACCTAAAAATTAAAAAAAAAGAAAAATTTTTGAATGTATAGCCAGATGTGCGTAATACGCCGGAACATATGGGATGAGTTAAAAATTTAACTTTTATTTACTTGTATTATAAGTGTTTTGTGTGTTGATATATCCACAACTTCATCTTGTTATTTCAAAATAAATATCTTTCTTATTTGGAATTAAAAAAGATAAAATCTATAATTTTTATTAGGTTTATACGACCTTCAGTAAGATGAGATCGTTAATATTAGTTTATGGATGCATAAAACTTTCCAAGAAGTATTCATAGTTCTTTAAACTATCTTCAGCCTTTTTCACAAGTAGATTTAAATTATTTCTTCTGGTTTTAAATTCTATTAAAATGCTTCAAAAAGTTCTTATTATTATTTAAGAATACAACAAAGAACTCAACTTAAAAGTTTTTTAATTGAATTATAAAGAGGAAAAGAAATTCTTGAGCTTTGTAACCTTTTTATTTTAAGGAATTGACATATTTTATAGTCGTGCTTACATAAATACTCAAAGTACCCAAAACCCCCCTTATATTTGATTCTATTTATCATAAAAAACACAATTTTAAAAAAAAATGGATTGGAAATAAAATAAATGTAAAACAAAATGAAAAGCAATTAAAAAGAACTTAGTTATTTTCGCAAAAAGTGGTATCATATTGAAAAATTATACGGTTTAAATTTAAAATTGTCTAATATGTGATAAATAATGCTATTTCATTTGTATTTAAGATTTTTTTTCTTTTAAAAATATTTTTAACGCAGATGACTCTTTATAACGTTTCTTTCAACAGAAAATCTGTCGGTAAATTTAATTACCTTTTTTTTTTTTTTTTTTTTTTTTTGTTCTTTCTTATTAACTTGTATTTAATGGTAGGACAATTTCTTAAAAATGAATAAAGGAAAATTATATGAGTGAAAATAAAGAAATTAAGGCATGATTGAGCAAATTCTTAATATCAAATGTAAAATTAGATTAATAAAAAATACGTAACAAACATATTTATGAAGCTAAAACTCCACAATAATAAATTTAGTTCAATTGAAATTAATTAATTTGTTAGTATCATATTATTTTAGACCTCTTATTAAAATTTTACACATAAAAAAAACATGACAATATGAAGAAACAATCAATCAGCAACGATTTTTTTAAAAATTACTGCTTAATCAACAGAAAAATGTGTTGACATATTACTTTTTTTCAAATCTAAAATCTTTGGAAATAAGTACATGTCCCAAAGAAATAAATTTAGGAAAACACGATATATCTTCCAAAAACTCGTAATTTCTTTTTCCATCTAGATCTTCCAAATATCGAACTGTTAATTGAAAGATAAAAAAAATGCTCTTCCTGAGTTCTTAATAGATTGCCATGTCGCTAGAAATTCTCTCTTATTTATTATTTACTGCATCTGGCAACAGGAGAGCGGCGCAGCTCACGAACAACTCAATCGTTTTCGTCTCGTGTTCCGCGAAACAGTTACCATTTCGATAGAAGACGAGTTTTGTTCATTTTATTCTTACTTAATCGGAGATTTGATGAGGTAAGTCATCGCTTCGTCTTTCCAAGTGACTTTTTTTTTTTTTTTATGATAGAAGGAACGTTTTGATTATCCGATATTTTCCTTCCAAGTCGATGGCTTTGAGAAGACAACACTCTGAAGACGTGCCGTTCTCAGACACATAAGTTTAGTTACTGAGCACCTTTTTCTTTCGAGTATTGTTTCTTTCGCAAGAAAAGTTTTCTGGACATTCTTTTTTGTCGCGAGTAGCTTTGTGTTTCTTCTGTCCAATAAAGAGAATACTTTGTGTTTATTTTTCATATAGTCTCGTCAATTATACTCGCGCGTCTTATAAAAAGGAGTTTTAAATCAACGTATCTTTTTCTATAAATATGATATGATTTTCCATAAAGTGTAATTGCGATCAAAAATCTAATTATTAAGAAGAAAGTTTTGTCAAATTTTCTTACAATATAATAAGAATGTATTTCAAATGCAACTAAGTCTTATTTTCGCAAGCGATAACTTTTTTAAAAATTACACGCACATAAAATTGGCGCGAAGAAATAAAATAACAAAAGAATTAACACTAAATACGAAAGTATTCGTTTCCTGGATACTATATGACTTAAATTCATGTGTCATAGTCACATGATAAATACCACCACATGTTTCCAGACCATCAGTTCATAAATTCCCTCCATAACCACATGATAAATACCACCACGTTTTTCCAACCCATCAGTTCATAAATTCAAGCCATAATCACATGAAAAATACAATCATGTGTTTTCAGCCGATCGGTTCAAGCGTTTCACTGTTGGCAGCTTTTGCTTCATGTGTGTGTGTGCTGAAACTTTCTTTTTATAAGTACATATTTGTCAATAGTAAAAAAGTACATAAGTGAGCAAAAAACATTTGATTTAAAATTACACATAATATAAAGATTTTTTTCGTATCTTAAAAACTTTCCGATGAACTTTTGTTCTTAATACTTACGCATCTTCACCCAATAATAAAATTTGAAAATTTATCTAATTTTTACTAATAGAACAGTAAGTAGAAATTTAACATCAGTTTTGGATTCAATAGAGAACGTGTAATAATATTTATTGTAATCCACCATGAATTTAGCCCTTTGTGACAAACAATAGAAGTACTAGATTGGTCTTGTCATCAGCAACTTTATAATTTAATCTGGGTAATTCTCGTTAATTTTGAACAAAACTATAGCTTTCGTTTTAGCAACTTTAGACAAGAGTATTTAACTGACTACTGTGCTGATGATTTAGATTAGTCGAGAAATAATTCTTGAAGTGCAAATATCAGCAACACAAGATCAAAATTCATTTCCGAGCACTTTTCTAAGCTGATGTAATAAAAACAAAAATAAACTACAAATCAACTTTCGGGTTAAGATAAAATTTACGCTTCAGGTCAGCGATTATGGAAATTTTATTTTAATAACTTTTAATGAGGGTTACCAAACTACTTTCAGAGTTTACCAGAAAACCTAATACAGTACAGGTAAACAAAATATAGAGTTCTTATTGGTATAAAAACATTGAACCTAAAACACACTTATCAGATTTCACGGGCACCTTATAACTCATTTTAATTGTCTACTGTTTTTTTGTTTGTGTTTATATTAATTTACTATACATAATTCATGAAATTAAGAATTTAAAGAATTGTTATTTTTTTAGACTCCGGCACTTCGTAGAGTAAAAAAGTGTAAAATATTTCTGATATCTTCCCATTTTACACAACTCGGGGAATGTATATTTAAAAAGTCCATTTAAATCAGGGAATAAATGAAATTTATGTAACCAAAATTTAATTTATACAAACTGATGGATTTCAGTTGAAATTACTATGGAAGAGCTGGGCGGAAGTGTTATTCGGAGTACAAAAAGTACATTTTTTTTTGCCACTTTTTTTATTTTGTTTTGCTTATGTTTTATTTATGAAATTATTCATTTGGTGAAAAAAGCCCCAGCTCAGATGTCGTCCACGCCATTTGAGTGTGTTTCAGAATTACGAAGTCTACTGCTATTGCTATTTCGCGCAACGCTAGTAAATATTCACTCACTCACTCAAGGCATGAAATAGATTAGGAACTGGTTTTAAACCTCATGCTTATTCAGTGTGAGGCAATCTGGCGTTCGATTCATTTCTTAGAAGCAAAATTTCTATCATTTATGAAGTTCTTTGGTAGTATTTCTTAAACTTCATTATATGACCTTATAAAGCAGCGTTTCTCTAACTGTGGGGCGCGCCCCTCTTGGGGGGGGGGCGTGACAACTCTACAAGAGGGGCGCGAGCATATTGAAAAGTCGAAAATAAAAGATTATTTTAAAAAATGATTAATTTATTGAAAGTAAACAAACAACACACATTCCGACATAATCAAAAATAAAATACACATTTACACTGATATATTACTTTTATAAATGTATCAGTGCTAACACAATGTGTTTTATAATTTAACAATACTAAGTCAAGAACAAGTTTAATAATAACCAATGACCCCATTGGATTTTCATATATAAAATTATATACAAAAATTAACACTTATCTTAATCATTTGTACGGTTTATAATAAATCCCTTAACTGCCGATTAAATGTTACTTGATTCGCTTTCCAATGCCAACCAATTTCCACGTAGGTGCGCATATGTGATATATTAGGGGAGGAATGAAGAAGCAAAAGGTAATCTGAAATAAGTAAATTCTTCGCAAAGATTGTAAAGGTCTTTTTGTTGCATTGCAAAGTCTTCGAAATAATTTTTTGAATAGCAGTGCACAGAAAAGATCATAGACCTCGGAAAGACGTATATATACGTGCGGGGAAATTAATGCTTTGGCTGAGCGAGACGTTTATATACGCCGGTGTTACTTAAGAGGTTAAGGTCGTATCGAATAGTTTTAGCATCGAAGTATAGTATTATTGAATTCAATACATTGCTATTATATGAGGGGGCGCGATGAAAATTATGATTGAATATTGGGTCGCGAATATTGAAACTTTGAGAAGCACTGTTATAAAGTGTTGACTTGTTCAGAATTGGTCTTTCGAAAATTTATTAGTTTGTAATTAGTTAACCTATTATCAATGTCGTCCGAATACAGTTCAAGAAAGAGAAAAATTGGTGCTATTTGTACAATAAGACAAAAAAAATTAATACATCATCTTTTTTTCAAATATTTAGTAAAATCTGATTCGCTATTTTCGTAGTTGATATTGATACTTATTCTTCTTTCAGGAGAATTTTCCTTGTGGGTTTTGTTGTAAAAGTGCGTTTGTGAAATATTTACTAAGCTACCCTATTCAAAACCGTGTTTTTGTTATGCTTATCAATAGCTTATAGTATTTAGCTTCAAAAATCAGGAAAGATTAGGGTCTAAAGGGATTTAGAGGAGGAATTTTAGGTTTAATGGTGGGAATACGACTTCATATTGGAAAACTGTTTATTTTGGTAACCCTGCAGTATCATCCCGATTACGTCTTATTGAATAATATTAACATAAATCCCATTTTTTACAGACCTCATAATGTGCTATCAAGCCCGACTTTTGTATATAAAATTTCTGTTATTTTATTATTCATTTAAAAAGTTTTCATTTTCAAACCCTTGCTCTGATGGATTACTACACTCTCAGGAACTTGCATAATGTTATTGCTGACAATCTCTATTAACCAATCACAGACATTTCACTCATTCTCTCACTCTCCTTCACGGATCTTTTTCGAAAAATTTTCTCCCTCAAAGCATCGGATTTTGCTGAATCCAGATTGACTAGGTTATACCTCACTCACTTTACTGACCTCTAAAATACTACTTTTCGTAGCTTTTGGACGCCTTTCTTACAATTTAATTTTTATTTTAATTCTTTCAAAACAAATATATTATTATTGAAGTGGTTCACCCATGTGATGGGTCAAAAAATCAAAACAATTTTTTTTTTCATAAATTGCTTCCTTAAAATGTCTAGAATACGGTAGTAAAGTGATTTTTTAAAATTCGAAGTCGTTATAAATAAGCAGGTGTTAGAAGAGCAACTGTTTGGAGCACTAAGTTAAGATTTTCAGTGTTTTAATCGGACTTGAATCTTTAAACGCATTTTTCTCAAAACTGCGTTTTTCAAACTTTCCTCCATCATATCTCAAAACGGTTTGAACGATGACTTCGAATTTATAGGGTAGATATTCAGCACACATATATACTCACCAAATGGACTGCAATCATTCCAAAATTCAAAATATTTTTATTTTTTATAACAAAAACATAAAAAAACCTATGAAATTCGAAACTTTTTCTTCAGAGGTCTACCAAAAATCCAATTTTTGATATTTTTAATTGAGTATAGTCCATTCTGTGCATTTAAGCTTATAGATTAGAGCGCCGTTATTTATTTTTTTATTTCAGACAACCCAATCAGCCGGAATCGTGAAGGAAGTGAGCGTCCATTTCTTCCAGGGGTGTGTGTTCAGAGCGCTATAACTCACGTTCTATTAGATATTTTTGGCTAAACATTTATATACATACTCTTAAAATACATATAAATAAATGATAAAAAATTTAAAGTTCTATCTTCTTCTTGCCGTCAAAAAAATTCCTAAGAATGCTTAAAATACAGGCCATCACGTGGGCAATCACATAAATAAAAAAAAATTATCTTTCTAATTCAGTACAACATTTTATTACAGGTCTATGGAGGTAGATTTTTCCTGCACAACTATTGATTAAGAGAATAGATCTTCAACGGTTTTACATAAAAAAACCCTAGAAAAATTTTAAACCTTTTAAAGTTTAAAATATGGGAAAATTAAAAGTTTTAACGTACAATATCGTTATATTTTACACATCGTTTAAAACTGAATTAGTATATGTAATAGTGCAACCCTTTTTCCAACTAATATCGTATTTTTCTTCAAAAATTTAATGAACTACATCATGGAGAAAGGTTTTCTTTCTTTAGAATTTTTTCTTTATGTAGCATTAAGTTATTCCTCATAAATTTGCATCAATGTTTATACAATGTAATAAGGTTGCATTAAATTATTCATGATGTAATAAGGCTACACTTATTTATCTATAATATAATAATGCTGCACTAATTTATCTATAATATAATGTCTGCAATGATTTATCTACAATATAATAAGGCTGCACTAATTTATCCATAATATAATAAGACTGCACTAATTTACCTATATCATATATAATAAGGCTGTACTAATCTATCTCAAATGTAAATGTGTTAGTTTACTTTATGTATAAAGTAGTAAAAAAGTACTCGTTTATAAATAAATAAATGCTATGCACTTATAATAAGTGCATAAAAAAGTGCAAGAGGGTTGTATTTATTTATCTTCAGTATAATTAAATTGCTCTAATTTATCTACGATGGAACAAGATCGCAGTAATTTATCTGCCGTATAATAAGGCTTCTCTAATACACACACACACACACATTTACAATATAATAAGATTGCACTAATTGAACTGCAGAATATTAATTCTACTGTAATTCATTTACAATATAATTATATTGCACTAATTATTTTAATATTAGTAATGATGTATTTTTTGAAATGCAATAAGATTGTACTAGTTTATTTATGTTACATATTAAAATCCCAAAAAAATTTAATTAAGTATAAGCAATGTTTTATAAAACTCCGACTCACCGGATTAATCTCTCTCTCTCTCTTTCCAATGGATTAATCAGACGGCAAGAAAAACAGCCAGACATCATTAGCAGGGATTTATTATTTTAATATAAAATGTAGACAAGAAAAAAAGAATATGTATATACATGTATACTTGTTTAATATATTATTTTTAACATAAATTGCAAAACGCTAATATATGTTTTCGATTAAAAGAATGGAACAAAAATATATGGATTGGAAACAAAAGCATTTCAACAGCAAAATCCGGAATTTAGTGTCGCATGAACACTTCTTGCCTACCGTGTCAAACCTCTTAAAGTTATATGCCTTATACCACGTGACTTTGAATGATAAATATTTTTATCCCAACGTGCCAGTCATGGATATTTTTTATTCACGATCCTAAAATAATCAAAGAAATAGAGCTTAAGATAAAAATGTTTCTATAAAATCATTGGAATTCAAACAGATGATAATATGTAGTCGAAAAGCTGTATATTCGCCGAATGCTAAATGGTCGCGGTAGCCTTGTGGTCATGATCATGTATTCGTAGTCGACGTTGTCGAGTCGCGGGTTCAAGTCCTGCCGCCACTGAAGACCTACCGTGTAGAGGAGCTGATACACACATTAAATCTGTCACGATTCTCAAAGTCTTCACGTTGACATGGTGTAGAAGGGGAGTAGGGTAAGGACTCAGATGTTAAGCTTTTATTTTTGATAACAGTTCAGAATTACATGGTATATCGCAAATAGCCATTTTATTACTTTAGAATGTCACGTTAATAAACATTTACGCACTGAATATGCGTGTGTTAAACAAAACCAATACTTATACAGCGTTTGCTAACTTATAGATTAAACATTACTTTCATTTATTAATTAAAAATTATTATACTTATATTTTTCACAAAAGTACATATAAAAAAATGATTCTTTCTTTGCTATGTAAAATAATTTAAACATTATTATTGGTCATATGTATCATTTAGGGACAAAATTTAGGCGAGTTTGAACATCTTGAAATATTTCTTTTCTCACAAAATACTTTCTAAAAATAAATACCTTAATAAGTATGCTGGTTTCACACATTATTATATTGAGAACTGTTGACTTGTAATTCTTTTCCTTAAATTTTTGCATACATGCATCATTGCCAAGAAATATTAACTTCCAAAATAAATCATCTTAAAACTCTGTTGAAAGTTTTGGACTTGTAATGCCTTATGTAACAGGTATTCTTGAGTCTAAATATTTTGCTTGATTTTACAGCAATAGTTTAAAATGTCTCTCGTAATGTAAGGTTAGCGTGATCAAAAACTTCCATTCACAACCCTGCTTGAAGCTCAACCACAGCCATTTTATTCGAAGAACTCCATTCGAGGACCAGACATGCTGCCCTTCATAAAGCAGATAAAAACCTTTTAACCCAAAATTTCGCCGCCCTAGTGTTGCTCTTCGTTCAATGACTCCTCTGGTGGTTATGACGTCACGACAGACGAAAAATCAATCCCAAATACTCATTTGGGGCGATTGGAAAATTCCCTCTCCCGTCATGGGAAAAGTGTAAGCCCTCGTCTTCTTAAGAGAACAGGTGCCTTCCTCGGTTAATTACCACCTGAAGGAGCAGGAGGAAGGACGGACGACAGTTTGGAAACTTCTCGGCTCTCACCGAGTTGGGAGTTTATTAAACTTAAGGGAAAGTAAGTTTTGAGGTATACGTAGAGGGCACTGTGCACCAGGCCAGATACAGGAAACTTGCTTATGGTATAATTCCATTGAGACTTATTCCTTGTCTAATAACACAGCATATATGTTTATCATGAACAGGAATTTAGAGAAATATTTAATTAAACATGCCACTGTGACAGTTAAATATATATATATATAGCCAGATTAGTTTAATAAATTAGCTTTATTAAAAACAATGTACAAATACCTTTTATAATCCCCTTCAACATACTCCCATTATCTCTCAATACATAGCTGCATACTGGTTTTCTACCGTTCAAAGCAGTGCTGTGGCTAGGAGTCACCGTGTTTGATAAGTCTGCCATTTTGTCTTCACCTTATCAACAGATTGAAAATGGGTTCCCTTCAATGCATTTTTCCCCTTAAAAAACATTTTGAAATCGCATGGGGCGAGATCTTGTGAGAACATGGGGCAAGTAATCGTTTGTCCAAGTTGTTTTACAGAGAGCGCAATGTGCACCGGATTAAGTGTCTTGATTAAGTTTTTCGGTACCAGTTTTGCTCAAACTTTCACCATATGCAAATTCTTGGCCAAAATTTTTCTTATTGTCTCTCTGCCAATGCTCGTAATATCTGACATCATTCTAACACTCAAATATCGGTCTTTTTGCTTGATTTCATTATTTTTTTTTAAGTTTTCGTCAGTTCTTGATGACACATGTCAACGAGAATGTTATCTTCAGAAGCCTCCCAACCTTACAAAAATCGTTTGTGCCACTAAAAACTCTGACCATGTAAAATGTAGTTATTTTCGAGCACTTCTTTTAACTATTTAAAACATTAAATTGGTATTTTTTTTTCTATTTTGCGAGGAAATTCCAATCCATGCGCAGCTCGATTTTTAAATTTATCATGATAGTTGGGCTTCGACACCACAATGACTTACTCAAACCAAGTATAAAAAACAAAATGAACTAGATAGAGGGATCGAATAACGTGCCACCAGGCCCAGAAGGATCAAAGTCATCTACATTCAATTCCCGCTCTCACGGTCAGGGCAGAGGTGGCCAACCTTTGGGAAGAATGCCACTATCAATGAAAAAAAATAAGGTGCGTCACTTCCAATTTTTCCAAATATTAAACAAAAATAGGCAAACAAATCGTTACTTATGAGCCTATTATGGAATTTTCAAGCGAATAGCACATTTTTTTAATGCAAGTCTATGTAGCGGTAATTTAAAAACAATATAATAAAAAAGAAAAAAATATACTACTTAAGTTCAATTGTTAATAAACTTTTTACAGGTTCAATCAATTAAGTTAGGCATAAAATTAAAATAAGTAATTTAAAGCATTTTATTCTTGATACTTATTAAACCGTCAGTACTTACTTAATGTGGCTTTTGAAATTGTAACCCACTCCCAGTCATGTATATTAAGATTATCTCTCGAAGATTCTGACAAATTAAGTTGTTTTTCATGCATATCAGATAGTTTTGAGAGATATTTTGTTTTTTATGTTCATAATAAAAAAAATATTTATTCACAAACGTGCTGATCCAAATTTTGATGGGGGGTGTCTAAAATAACCGCATTTCAATAAAATTGGGGAAAAATTTGCGTTTATTATTATTTTTTCAAATGTTTCAATAAATCTTCGCGTGCCACTATTACAATTTTAACGTGCCACACTGTGGCACATATGCCACGGGTTGGACACCCCTAAGCTAGAGAATGTGCACATTCCCTAGATCAGTCGGGAAATTTAATTGTCATATATTTTGTATACCAGATCAGGCCTTTTCCCTTTATTCAAAAAAAATGAAAAAAAATGTATATAACTTAAAGATATCTTAGTCTACTGTTAAGGAATAAAACTAAAATAAAGAAAAAAAATTCTAAAATTAGAGTATATTATTTTGATTTTACTATTACATGGTACAATTAAATTATATAACGATGCATTATAAAGCATCACGAGGGACACTGATGGCAAAGTTCGTAGTTTTGAACTACGGTTAAGTGGCCGGGAGGCTGAGCTGGCACATGATAATGCGGATTTATATTCCATATTTTCATGAAAATGGAAGCTATGTAAGAGTTAAACATTACTTATGAAATTATCTTTAAAAAAATCAAAATCCTGATATATTTCTATTTCTATTACTCTTTCTTTGTTTTCTCTATAAATAAAAGACAGTAATGAAAGCAAAAATTAGAATTTTACTCTACGCATGCATTTATAACTCCAAAAAGTATTGGGTACAAGGAAAATTTCAGTCGTTTTTGAACACGGGAATTTTAATGCGTTGTCGATCCTTTGTAAAAATTTGGATCCAATTGAAACCAGTTTAAACAGTTAGAACAGTTATTGATTTATACACATTTTTTCACATTTTAGTCATTTTTTTTAAACTTGCAAAACTATCAAAAGGAGGGATGAAAAAATGCACTTTAGATATTGTATGTTGTTTGAGTTCCAAAAAAGGAATAACACGATGGTGGCAAAAAGAAACGTGTGACGTGTTTGGAGAGGGAGTAGTAACAGCTCGAACACGCCAAAGATGGCTTGTGAAATTTCACTTGGGTGATTTTTCTTTGAACGATGAACCAAAATCAGGAAGATCATTAGATGTCAGTAACGACGTAAAATAAACAGGACAAATTCCACGGTGGGCTTTAAGTTTGGAATTCAGCAGACTACTGCTTTGGATTACATTAAAAGGCTTGGTTTCGTGTCCAAACTCTGTTTGGATGCCGTATGAATTAAACGAAAAACATTTAATGGACAGAACTTCGATATGTTCTTCAAATCTTGATCTTGACAAAAGGGTCCTTTTTAAACCACTTGGTGACTGGGGATGAAAAGTAGATAGTGTAAACACGTGGTTAGAAAAAACTTACCTCCCCCAAAGACTACCCGAGCTTTGTGGTTCAGAAGAAGGTTATGTTGTGTTGTTGGTGAGACAGCAAAGGTTTAGTGCACTGTGAGAGTTGCTGAACGAAAATGAAATGGTCTTTGATGTTCACAACTTGATGTTTTGAATAAAGAATTCAACATAAACGTCCATCTTTGGGCAACAGAAAGGGCGTGAATTTCCCCTTTATCCGCCAACGCTAACTAAAGTGACGAAATACCGCATAAGAAATTTCCAGAGTTGGGTTAGGAAACTTTACCTCATCCCACATATACTCCTGATGTTGCACCATCTGACTATCATTTGTTCAGGTCTCTGTAAAACTTTCTTAATGGAAACGAATGTGTCCTAATGGCAGTGGAAGAATACCTTGTCTCCAAAAAAGAGAACTTCTTTTCCAGGGGTTACATAAGGTGCCAAAACGCTAGCAGACAATTGTAACTAACAAAGGACATTATATTTTATACTAAATTTTAAATAAGAAGTAATTTTTTTAAGCGACAGAACTTTTCTTAACACCCAGTATATAGAAACAATAGAATTAAATATAACAAAATGTAACTTTATACTCAAAAACAGGAACGGAAAAATTGTATGTATAATTACTCCAGAGTAGGATAAAAAAGTACATCCATTTGCAAAAATATAGGTTTCTAAAATAGCAAATACATTAATGTATTTACGTGATTAAAAATGAGATTCAAATCAATGCCTTTGATATCGAAATAAAAATTGCCCCCGTGATCCCGGGGGCAATCTCGGAATAATCAAGCATCATTTCAAATACTTTTTTTTATTGATTATATATTTACAGTAGTCAAAGTACTATTGAAACGATGATAAGTAAAAATTGCTTACGTATATAATGAATGTTCTGTTGCTTATGATCCTGGGTTCCACAAAATAATTTTACAACCCTTAGTGCAATGTTTCGCAAAACTAAATGGAATTGAATAAATTGGATGACAGTGTCAAAAATAAAACATCGAAGCAACTTTTCTGTTTGTAAAAGACCTACGGTCTATAAAAGGACATTTTCAGGAGGGGGGAGGGACCTAACACCTGTAAAATATTTCCCATGGGAGAAAATCAAGCATGAATGGATAAATCAGAAGGCTTGTCAATGAAGGAAAATAAACAACTTAACGACATATCAACAGGTTTGATGTTCAGATCTAAATTTAGTAGGAACAGCTTCTAATCTGAGGCTTCAGATTAGCAGAATACGCAGAAGTTTTTCACATAGCCGGCTATAAATAATTTAACGCCCTTCTGGACAGCGTATTAAAGCTGAAATATTTTGCAAACCATGTAGAAATGAAAATAATATACGGAAACAAATTAACGCAGAGTATGAAATGGCACTGCAAATAACTTCAATACTCAGACTTTAACAGTTTGTGTAAAAACAAGTAATATAAAAAAAGGAAATTTTGAGTCAATTCCTATTTAGGTCAACGAAGAAAAATCCTATTTTAGTGGTTTTTTATTAAATAATTACAATTAATATACATATACACATAACAGAATCACAATATTAAGTGACAAAATAGAAAGCGATTTTCCTTGCAATTTTCCATTTTCCTTTCTATATATGGTGTTGAACTATTTTTTTTGTTTGTTACTGTTTATTCATTCATTAAATTTAATCATTCTGTTAAAATAGTATAGTGAAAAAGAAATCACATTTTCAGAAATTAGGCCATCTCAGGTGAGATTCAAATCTACGACCTTTGGATTAGAAATCCAACGCGCTACAAGGACACAACGAATGATTCTACATTTATTATATGCTGTTAGACTATTATTATGGTTTGTTACTATTTATTCATTTTTTAATTTAATTAATGAATCGATATTTGAAAAAACTGTATTAACATCAAGTGTCATCCACTACAAGTTTAAAAAAATGTATTTGAACTTGAACGGATGAATAAAAAGTATTTTATTAACGATTAGAAATAATTTGAACGATATATATATATATATATATATATATATATAGGGAGAAAATGAACTAAAAATAGGAATTGAAAAATGCAAACACAGATCTTAGTTACTAAACCCAATGTAAGGGTAAATCGAACATGGTTAATAAATAAATTACAACTATAATATTATAAAAAGTTTTAATTAACAAAATACTGTATTTTTCCTTAATTGTCTTTACTTATAAGTGCCTATAACATTTTGATATCTTTAAATATTATTAAAGGATGTATTATAAGGCTTAAATGGGGTTTCCTGGAAATATCTTATTGTTCCGTTCTACAAAGTTCCATGAATCTACAAAGTTTGGAGACCACTGTCTTAAGCAAATAAATAACATTTTATAAAAATGAAATGTAATGTAGTTGATATAATACATAAACATAGAATAAAACTAATTTTCTCATTTATATAAATCCGCTCTGGATGAAATAAATTTTTATTTTTGAAATTCGTAGGAGGAAGCTAAAAAAATTACATCTTAATTATCTTTAAACCTGTTTGTATCTGGTTTAAACAACATTGTGGCAATTCATTAAATTCTGGCAACTGTCCAAGTACCATAAATCTTCTCGGTTTAATTGCAACATTTGTAAAATCCTTTTATTTTAATTTAATTCAGTTATTCCTAATTACCCATGCATTATTCATAATAAATGAAGGTTTGTTTTATGTTTCAAAATCTTAAAAAAAGCAATAACTTTGATTGCATTTTTTTTTCGTATAAAACGTACAATTTTGAATAAGAAAAATCATTTTGTACATTCTTTCAAGTCATTAAATATAAATAAAAGTATCGAGTAATTGTGATGATTATTGTATTTTCAAAAATACGTAGTATAAACAAGTTTTATGAAGCTGTCAAAGAGTTATAAAAATTGTGTTACGCATTTAAGTTCATCAATATTGAACAGTGTCGTAAATGCCTGGGTATTGAGCTATATAATAAAACTATATTATATAACTCTTTATATAATACCCTTGGAATTTTATAATAAAATAGATATTTCATTTAAAACCAGCAAAATAATGAAGCTAACGCTATTTAGATAAAAAAAAATATAGATTTTAAAGCGATGGCGCAAAAAAAGTATGAAAAATATGATGTATAAGGTAACAAAGGGCTATCTCGCTATGTTTCCCGTTTAAAATTAATATAGGGTCTTTCTTTAACGTTATTGAAAATTTTTAACTGTCAAACTTTTATAATTTTATAAAGGAAACGTGATACGTAGATGTGATTGGCTTCATAAAGTGATTTGAATTAGAATTAATAATAATAGCGATAATAATTAAGAGTGTACTATCAACTGCGTTTCCATTGCTTTCAGTATGTAATTTCGAAAAATAATATATATATTTGTTCTAAATTTAAGCTGCGATTTTGCTAATATTTATTAAGGTTTTAGCAATTAGTCTGTATCTCTTCTGGTTATATCAGATAAATAGAATTTAATTATTTGTATTCGATCATGAAGGTGATCGTCTCCTCAAAAACTTATCAGTTACTAGGTCTTTAAATATCTTTGAAATACGTATGTTTATGTTTGTAAATAGTTGTGACCTCTACGTCTACTTCCGCGACAGATTCAAATGAAGACTCAACGGACGTAAGCTCGTCGGAGTTAGTTATACTCACTTCGGGTTATTCAGAGCAGGTTTGTTTTTACGTCATTTTTTATGATACTATTTTATCCTTTCCGTTCGATTATTTACAGTTCGCTATTTAAAGTTTTCACAAATATTCGTAAATTAAAACAAACTTTATGTTTGGTTTTCTGTATACGATTATTTTCTAAGTAATCGATAGGCTATATAACAGATTTAACTTGATATAACTATCCAAAAGAAGCTAAGGAAAACAGAGTTTAAACGGCATCTTTTTCCGTTATATTGTAAAATGGTAATCGAATCGATGTCTTTGACAGTGATATACAAATCCTAGACAGACACTTTGGGACATTAAAAATGCAATACCAAGACGGAGTGACGATAAAATTATGCAAATCTCAAAGTAGGTTCACCTGACACAGTAATGCAAATTATATGAGATACAGACCTCCAACATTTTTTACTAGGATATAAGAAAAAGAATTTGCAGAATGGCCAACATCCGTACTGTTATTTCCACTTGAAAATCAATGTGGAATTTTTTTGTCTCTGAGCACACGTGTAATTACACAGAATGCCTGCCACCACCAATGGAATTTTTCCAATTTTACGAGGGCTATGGCTAGGGGACTGAGAAGAGCAGTTTGATCCACACGTCAAATTTCAAATGGCACCCACTTACGAGTAAACGCATCCATGGTTAACTGATTGTGGCACAGATAGTTGGAAAAAGGAAGTATGGAACGTTTGAGGAGTGCACACACAAGAGCAGTGTCACACACACACATCCCCTAAAAAGTGTTGAAAACCTCACAAGCAACCTCTGCCACTCTTCGGCAGCATGTGCAAGACACTCTTGGTATTTCCATATCGACCAGAACCAGCCGTGACTGATTCAACCAGACTAACTATAAGACTTCTTCTCCGCCAAGTATGTTTATTTGCAGTAAAACACGTTTTACAGGGATAATAAATAGCGGGGAATAATGTCTAATGCAGGGGTACTCAAACTTTTTTCCTGCAGGGCCGTATACATATGGCAGATGTTTCACCCGGACCGCATACATATAGCAAATATTTCACGCGGTCCGTATACATATGGCAAATATTTCACGCGGGCCGCAACAAGAGGATTGATGGGGAAAAACACTATAAGATGAAGGAAGTATTGGACATTGAATTGGACTAGCGAAAATAAAGCATATAAAAAACAATAACAATTTTAGTAGATTCAAGTTATGAGTTCTTATACACCCAATATAATTGTTTTTCTTCTAATACTGACATAACTGAAGAGTATTATATTGGTAAATTCTTTCATTTTCATACTGCTTTAACTCGAATGTATATAAATCATAACCACATTAATATCTTTATAAATTCATTTGTGTTTGGTGGTAAAGTGACAAGCAATATTACTTTTTTTAGTGTACCACTTTCAGACAAATCAAACAAGTTATCGATCCATGTTTGTTTTTCACAACAAAATAGTCAACATCCCAATCGCTGTCGTTTCTTCAGATATTTTTCACTTGGGAGACATGAAGGATAATTAAAATTCTATCCCATTTCAACCATAAAATGGTCGCTGCTCCAGCTGAGTTCATTACAGTGAACGCATTCTCGTTACTCCATTGTTATTTGTTATTACTAACCGTTACAGTCACATATAGAAAAAATATATCTTGCAGATCGTATTCGTAAGACAACGATAACAAAAACATAGATTTGCTTTAATGATAGCATTTTCCGCTAAAATTTTAATAAACCTTTCTTAAATAATGGAATTTCTTAGTGCAAGGGGGACTGACTGGACCACTCAGGAAAGTCCACCGGGCTGCAGGTTGAGTATCGCTGGTCTAATGGCTACTGCAGTGTTTCCCAAACTATGGGGCGTGCCCCCCTAGAGGGCGTGAGCATATCGGAAATAAAAGGTTTAAAAACTTAATCTACTGGAACGAAGTAAACAAAATACTTTCTGACACATAAAAAAATACGCATTTACACTGATATAATTTACATATATCAGCTGGCGAATACTTCATTAAAAATAAAAATTTCCACTTCCATACGTTTATCAACAATCTGATCCTAAAACTAAATTTTTAAAAAAAAACCATTTTGTTTGATTTATTGTAATGGCACGATGAGAGATTTTTTTAATTACGTTTTCTTTTTAAACCTAAAATGCTACTGATTCAGAAAGAAAAAAAAGAAAAGGGGAAAGGAAAAAAAAAAAACTCAGACCCAGAGAAAAGTTCTAGGAAGATAAAAAATTCATCATTGTTATTATTATTATTAAAATGCTGTGCAATATCTGTAAGAAAAGGAAGACTTGTTCACTTTTCACCCAGGAAGCAGATATGCGTCAGTCATCATCGTTTTTATCGTTTGACTTAGAAACTTATTGGTATGACTAGTTATGTCCTTGAAGGATTATTTGGCTAAGATTTATTTTTATGGGTATTCTGAAACAAGTAAAGCATGATGAAATACGCGTTTTACACAATTCGTTTTTTAGAACTAACATTCATATTTTTATATTGAATACACTTAACACGGGAGTGATCGCGTGAGGCTCAAAGTCAAAGGACAGCTAAACTACAATAATTTGAACAAAATATGACTGTTTTGATTGCAAATATCATTCTTGTAATGTTAGCGAAAAGTGTCTATGATTTGTGTCCTTTATTAAGGTTACGTACCTTTGAAACATTTTAGTTCACTTTTAATGGGTTTTTTCTCAAATTATCAAAGAAAAAATGAAAAGTCCTTGAAAGTAGGTAAGTATATTTTATCTTAGTTAAATTGTTCACTGGAAATGTGATTTTTATCGTGTACAATAAAAATAATTGTAAAAACAAACAAAAAACACAAAAAAACCACAAAAACGCAAGAAAACATTGGTGTGATTCAGTCGCTTCTCGCGACTATTAACGTTAGTATCGAGTGCGCGCCTGCTCTCCCGGGTTAAAACATTTTGAAGTCTTCTCGCTTTAAATATTAATGTCTAATGTGATGGATATGATAGAGTGCAACATAGACTAGACTATTTTCTAATGACATTTATACTTTTAGAAATGGATGGTGGAGGAAATAATTTTTTAATCAAATATCATTTTGCAATTTGTTCCAATTTAAAAATTAGAGAAAAGAAAAATAACAATAATTATCCTATTACTTAAAAGTAATTTGCTTAAATAAATATTACTTAAAAGTCACAAATACAAAATTTAATACTTATCTTGTTAATTTGTACGGTTTATAATTAAGATCGTATTGTAGTATCGCTATATTATATATTAATTATACTATTGTAGTATAATTAAGATCGTATCGCTTTAGTAGTAAAGTGCATTATTATTGTATAAAGGGGGCGCGATAAAAATTATGGGTGAAAACTGGGTCGCCAGTAGTGAAAGTTTGAGAAGCACTGGGCTGCTGTGTCTAACAGCTGATTTGAAATCACAAACATGTCAATAAGTATATGAAACATATTGCGAGAGAAGAAATTAAAGCAAGCCTTTTCTTAATTAATTAATTAATGGAAACTGTTAAAAATAAGTAATTATAAATAAGTTCTTAGAAAAGCTTAATTTTTCATCTTTGTTACTTAATTCCACGGGCGTTATTTGTTTTTATTTCATACATATTTATGCCACTAAACTTAAAACAACCTCAAAATAAACCTTTTCAGACAACCCTACTCAATTAACACTTGCGACACATTCACTTCTGGAACTCACCTTAATTGTTAACAATGTCCCCATTACATGTTTCAGTAGCGACTCACCTTAAGCGAAAGCGAAAGTCTGCTTCAAAGAAAACAACGTCTCTCCAATTCACGCCGAAACATTTTCCAAAAGACACGACTTTTCCCCTGCTTTGCTTTCTCATAAATCGCTCACAGAGATCGTCTCTTTTGATCTTTTAAGTAGTCCCCCTCCCCCTTTTTCCCCTTGTCAGAGATTCTCCTACTCCAATAACCGCATTCGAGATGAACCCTCTTCTGAGAGAGAGCACCCCCACCCTCCCTTCTTTTCTTAATTCAGTCGACGGTTTGCTTAATTTCTCCTATGGAAGAAGCCGCACATTCTTCGGGAACGATGACTGGAATGTGACACGACACGAGGGAGGGAGTAGGGGAGGAGGTTCTTAAAAGGTTCGCTTCTGATTACCCTCTTGTACCTACCGCTTAAACGGTTCACGATGTCTGGAAGGGAGAGGGGGAAGGAAATGAGATCTTGCTACTCTATAATAAAATATATAAGCGTTCCATTCAACCGGAAATTAAATTTCTTTTCAACATTTGGGAACTTATTTGAGTCTTGTTTAAAACAATTAACTCAAAAAATAAAGATTTTGGTTCAAATTAAAATAAATATGGTTTTGATCAATACGACTAATATATCCGTTTATCTGAAGATGACACATGCGATCGCATATACATGGAAAAATTGAATTTTTAACACGTGCTCAAAATTTTTATTCCTGTGTATATACTCTTTCCTGTGAATCTAGTTTCTATTCTCTACTATCAAGCTTCACTATCCAGTCAATATATTTTTCGGCTTTCTATATTCCAACATACTACTTCACTTTAAAGAAATTACTTACCCACAGGATCAGCATTTAAAAGTAAATCCCATTATGATTCCAACTTTGACAATGATACAAAGAGACATTAGCTCCAATGTCCATTCGTATTAGTGGCCGCGGTAGCCGAGTGGTATAGGTATCGGATCGTGGCTTGCTTGCCTTGTCACGAGTTCGAGCTCAGTACCACTAAAGACCCGTCGGGTAAGGCAGCGATGCACGTTAAATCTGTCGAGAGATGAAACGCATCCTCCCGTTGGTGTGGTGTGGTAGTTAGGAGGGGGTGCCAGCTCAGGTGTCGTCCACGTCACTTGACCATGGTTCAAAATTATGTGATCCGTCGACGAAAGCTCTCGTGTAGCTGAACAGTGCGACGTTAATATTCAATCAATCAGTCCATTCATATTACTTTAGAGCCTAGAAAACTCGGCATTCGATAACCCGGTAAAACCCGATAACTTGGCCATACCCTTGCATGTTGAAAAGAACTCTACGTGCACCCCATGGCAACAATAAAGGCATTGTGCAGTGCGGAAGACAAGACATTATGCATTTCTTTGGAAAAAAAGTAGCCATGTTTGCAAAGTCTGCTACTTAATTTTCATTATAGACAACTTTGTGCTCCTAGAAGGTATGTTTCTGAAGTGTGCCTGATCCGGTGAATTACTGTAGGCTATGTATTCATTAATTTTTCTTTCATGTAATAAATACTAAATGCCTTCATAAAGTACGTACTTTTCCTTTGTTTAAGGTATTTAAGCAGTTTATTTTCGGTTCTGTTTTTAAGCAAACAATACGTTCAAGTGCAGTACAATATTTTTTGAGGAAACATTCGTTTTTATTCTTTTTTAATAACATTCTCTACAACCTTGCGTTTTCACATATTCAACCACCCTTCCGTTTACATTAGACCGAGTTTGGGGGACACTATACTATACTCGAAATCTACTCCGTTATCCTAAATTGGGCCGCGGCAACCGGGTGGTCATGGTCACAAACCCTTGACCAATGAATTTGACTTCTAATGCACTGAAGAAGCGCCATGTTTTGAGGGGAGGATACACACTATATAAATATATTGAGGCTCAAAATCCTGCGTAGGTGCAGTGTGGAAGTGTTTGGAAAAGAGTTACCAGTTTAGGGGTCGTCTTTTACATGTGGCTCAAAATTACGAGTTCCACCACCAATAACCCTCCTGTTGCTTCAGAATACGACTTAAATAAAAATCGTATCAAATCATAGTGTATACTTTGCAAATATGAGGTTTGTGTTAACTGGAGACTATCATGCTGTCATCAAAAATAGTTTTAAAAAACAAATGAATGAAGTATTGTTTCCTCCATGCGAGCTTACGTGCAAGAGGATATATCACGAAATGTGCACATTAGTTTTTGATTACTTCTGATTTCCTTTAAAAATATTACAGCTAAAAACGCATTTGGAGTTTTATTTCAAATTGTAACAGGGAGCTTGTTCCCTTCCACCCAATTGTCTATTTAACTTAGTGCATCTCGAACTTCCAATGTTTGCGACTCAATTTTGTTATAATTTTCATCGTTCCCCCCTCCGTACAACAACAATGTAATGAATGCAATAATAATATACTATGACGCTCAGTGGCATAAGGGAAAAATATTAAGGATGAAAAATGTTAAATCTACTTGGGGTCAGTCAGGTTTTGGGGCCCCCCGCCTGGGGCCCCCGCGATGGGGGAAGCGGGGAATGTACGTTATGCCACTGATGACTTTAAAGCTACAATATGTGACTTTAATTATTAACCGTACAAATTATCAAGATAAGTATTAAATTTTGTGTATAATTTTGTAAATGACAACCCCCAGGGAAAGTCACATAATTTTAAACCTGTTTTTAACCCGCGGTCACTCGCGCCTTTTTTCTCCCTTCGTTACTCACGGTGAGAAACCCAAACTTTTAACACGGTTTTTAATTATGAAAATAAAAATTAAAGTCATTATGATACATATTTATAAAGACAAGATGTTTTTGTATTATACAATAAAATTATTAAATTTATTTAACAAATGAGACTAACATTAATTTAAACTAAACATAAAAAATTTTCATTTTAAAACCTAATTTTATATTTTTTCAAAAACCCTTAAAAGTATACCTTAAAATACTTTTTAATTTAAATGAGAAAATGATCGTAGAAAGTAGAAAAAAAAAATTTTAAACTTTTTCCCCTTTGACGACGTTAAAATGCTCAATTTTGGGGGTTCTAGCCCTCCAGATAAATTTTTTGGGTCTTTACATTCCAAAAGTTCCTGAAGGGATTGCATCACGCCTAAAGATTCAAGACCAAAAATGTGCAGCTAAAAAAATCTTTTGCAATTTTTTTTTGAAATAAAGGAGGTTTTCTTTTGTGGGTGTACAGAACACCCCGCGCGAGTGATCGCGGGTTAACTTAGTATTGATACATGGCCTGGTCGCCCTTTGATGACCATATCTGGATTTTCAGCGAAGTTAGAGGTGGGGGTTTTCTCTCGAAATTTTGGAGACTTTTTAAATTCTTTTTGCTTTTATTAAAATTTTAAACTTAGATTCTTAATATCGAACAAACTTATTTAAGGGGAAAAACCAAAACCGTAGTCTTAATTAAAAGACCCGAAATTAGATCCTTTCAATATAATTATATTATACCCCCTAATCTCAATCTCAATAATATAGGGTTCAGAATATAATTTTTCCTACCGGGAATACTCAACGCCCAATCATTTTCTTATTTTCCAAAGGGTCGCAATGGTATGTACCTTGGTTAAAATGGCGAGGTGGTGTCTTGATTCTAGGTAAGCCGTCTATCAACACTTCTATCTTTTTGAACTGAACTTCTCTAAATTGCCATCGCGCTCACTAAAACTTCTATCCTTTTAGAAGGTTATCTTATTTGCATTTGTGCTTCGTTTCACTTCTTGGATTTGGGTTGGAAAAGATTTGCCATTAATCGTGGCCGTCAAAGAACACAGAGGTTATGTTAGAGGAAGGTAGCGTGAGATGTCACAAGTTATCAAATACATTGTGCAGTGTTGATAAATTTTTAAGTATATCTTATATATATCAGTGTAAATGTGTTAGAATGTATTTTAATTTGCTACTTTTTAGTAAATATTTTTTAAATAATCTTTAATGAATACATTTGTTAATAAATATTCGACTTTTCGATATGCTTGCACTCCCCACCTAGGGTCATCATGCCCCCCTAGAAGGGCATGCCCTACAGTTTTAGATCTGTTGATTTAATCTAAGCCCACGTGTTTGTGTGTATCAAATTCTTTCATTTATATTTGGCAAATATGCAATTCAGTTTTATGCGAGAGCATTATTGGCATGTATATATGCACACAAAATGATAAGAGTTTCGAAAGACTCTAAAAAGTTAAATGTTTTATTTTTCGAAAACAATTCTGTATATGATATAAAATTATACTGGCGGTCATTTATAACGAACTTCATTAAAATTCTACAAAGATTATATACTTCACCATTCTGAGCTCCGTATCTCTTTATAAACCTCCCCACCAAAACCACACTCGAGTCCTCAGTCATTACGCACACCCTGAAATAAAAGACCTAGTCATCCCCCTAGTCATTCTACCCAGCTTCTATTTAATCCGGTCTAATCGTCTTATTTTACAGAGATGTTCCCCCGGAAAATATCATCATATGCCTTGATTTCGCACTCTCTGAGAAACCGAAAACCCATTTGCATTTAGAGCGAGCTCCTTCCTCCCTTACAGTGGAAGTGTAGGCCTGTCCATCAAGCGGCCCTGAGCAAACGATAGCATGAGGCAGGCCCTGTGGTTGAAGTAGATAGGGACACGGTTCATTTACCACGCAGGCATTCCTCGGGGTAGATGTTGAAGGCCCCCTCGGATCATTCCAAACGACTGGAGTCGTTAGGGAACTGGGGATGTCGGGGTGAGGGTCGTTTCTTTCAAGGTGTGCATAATGACATCCAGGAGGAGGTGTTATCCCTTGTTATGAAGCAAATAGAACATATGCAAATGAAGAATAATCAACTGTGATGCTTAAGGGATCTAAAGTTAGCTGCTATATTTCATTGAGTGTAAGTTGGAAAGGATTTTGCCATTCGATGTGAAATGCTAGTACCATTGTCAGTATAAAAGAAGATAAAGTGTGAAATATATGATATGTTCTAATTTAAATTTTCATTAGAGTAAAAGATTCTTGGCAACTTTTGCACTGAATTACTAAGGGTGGAAAGCAAGTGCTGTAGTGACTTATAAACATAAGGTAAAGCAGGTTGGAAATAAAAGCACCCAAGTGACCTAGAGCAGCGTTTTTCAAACTGCAGGGTATGCATCCATCCTAGGGAGGCGTGATAACCCTGTGGGGGGAGGGGTGAACATATCGAAGAATCAAAAATAAAATATTTGAAATAATTATCAATTTACGGAAAGGAATCAAAACAAAATAATTCTGATGTAAAAATGAAATATACATTCATATATGCTATACAATACTTATATAAATGTATCAGTACTATACAAAATATTTGATAATTAGTTTAGTAATTACTAATGACTCTCCTGGGCTTGTAATATACAAAATTATATACAAAACTTAATCTTTATCTTGATAATTTGTACAGTTTATAATTAAAGTCGTATTGTATTGTAGCTTTAAAGTCAAATACATTATTATTACATTCAATACATTGTTATTATAAGAAGGAGCTGATAAAAATTATGACTGAAAATTGGTTTGAAAACATTGAACGTTTGAAAAAAAGCATTGATCTAGAATATAAACAAAGAAAACAAAATTTCAGATGTTAGTCGTTTTGAAATAAACCACGAAAGTTTCTTTCCTTTCATGGTATTGTATAATTTTTATATTTTTGCTTTAGTAATGTTTTTCAATTTTTTAAAATAAAGAATTTGATCATTAAAACAAAACAAAAAAATGGCTGTAAGAATTTTAAGTAAAAAGCCCAATAACGCTTAATTTTTAAATACGTCTGGAATAAAACAGTTACAAAATTTTTTTTTTTTTGGACACGTTGCATTAATAAAACAAAAGATTCAATATACATTTGCATTCAAATCCCTCCCATTATTTCAAGTAAAAAATTGAAAATCTATGTAACAGGATTTAACAAATAGCTTGTTCATAAGACTACGTTTGTTGAAATCAAAACCTGAAATCCCTCCTCCATGTCTGCAGACCAATTTGTTCCACCACGGCGTTCAGAACAAAATAGAAAATTTCGAGTTTATACTCGAAATACAGACATATGTTATCAGAGTTAACAATGCAAAAGATAACATTCATTTTGTTTAAAATATAAATAGTGTAAACGAAAGTAAATATTTTTTATAAAATTGCAATAGAAACATAAAGAATATGAAGAACTGAAAATAATCCGTTCTTTTTCTCTCACAAAATGGGAATATTTTATTCTTGATTTTAATAACACTACCTTTTCCCTCCTTTTTGATGATTTAATGGGCGAAATAGGTTATTTTCTGTTCACTCTCTATTTGCATTCATATATCCCACTCTCAACAAGTTATTTTGCTATCCCCGTTCTTTTAATGAGTCGTTCATTTCACTTCTGTGCATCACAAATCATTCTCATTCATATTCTTCTGTATTTTTATTATTGTTTTCTCTTTCATTCTTGACGAGGCAGATATGCGTTTTTTATATATTTCAGATTTATTGTAGATTTATCGATTTCCGAAAAAGGTGATAACTTTCTTTAAATGATAGCCTTTCAGGTTTTAAATTTTTGAGTTAATTATTTCGTATTATATTCTTATATCGGTATGAACGAACAAACAAAACGCCACACAGTTAATTTAATACTCCTAAAATACCGAATAGGAATACTTAGCTGAAAAAATCATTCGCAGGCCTTAAAAAAAAAGGGACATCCTAATGATACTAAACCATCGCAGCTAGATAAATTGTATATCACTATTAGTAGCTCAAAGAGATAAAAATTATTGTGTTAATGGATTAATTAAATTAATCAAATTACCTACTAATTCAACATAATAATAATTTTTTAAAAATTAGATAGAGGGTCCTAAAGCTCTTTGTGTTCCTAAATTCCAACGGCGCAATCATTAATTTCAGAAAAACTGGTAGGAGAATTATTTCTTCTACAAACAACAGTAATATTGTTCTATGTTTAGCTTTTTTAACATCAGCGTAATGATTGTATCGATAATTGGTACCAGTAAAACGAGTGAAAAACTAGCCCTTGACTTCCACAAAATTGCGACGGTGGGCGATTCGGCTTCGACATTACTAAAATCGTGGGAAGAGTTTGAATGAAATTTCGGTAGCGATCGCAAGAATTGTTGGTAGTTCAAAATAATGTAATTTCTGGTGTTGGTTGTATTTAGTACGACTCACATTCTATTTTTTCGTTACTTGGAATTTAAGGCTTATCGTATATTTTCATAATTATACCTTTTTCACTAAGCCAAACTATGTTTAAACAGAAATCTAGTCTCTTATGATTGGCGCAAATATCTTTGAAAAATGTTAAAATCTTTTTTATCGCTAAATGTTTTAAATACTCATTTAAATATTGCTTGAACAGTTTTTCTACACTATGAATAGGGACTTGTGAGCAAATACTTGACATAATATGCCTTAAATGAAATCCTCTTTTATGTTGAATTTTTAATATGTGTTAAACCTGGAAATATATAAGGTGGTGCCAAAAGTCACAATTATTTTCAAAAATACGATTTCCTTTACTATTATTTTTTCATTATTTTCATATTATTTATGTGCAGTATTTGATAATATTTATGGAGAAACAGATGTTGGTTAGTAAAAAAAAAAATTTCAATTTCATCAACAAAATCAATCCCAAAGCAAAAGAATTTATATTCATTGCTATCAAGAACAAAATAGAATGTTTTCGAAACGTAGGCTCAAAAAACTACTCATGCAAACAACTTCCAAAAATATATTACGAAGTAAAAGAAAGCTAAATTTTCAAACATAATAAAATTGTATTTTTCAACCATCCTGTATCATGCACTATTACAATAAATAAACTATATGTGTACATTGTATTTGTGCTTCCAATCTCTACAAAAATTGATCAAATAATGGGTTAAAGAGTAATTCTTTTTAAAAGGACATGAAGCCGAAAGGAAACAACCCCTTCACCTGAAAACTATATCGTGCGTACAGAAACAGGAAAAGAGAAAAATGAATCTTCAGACATGTTGATTCCCAGCAAATGTTCAGATCTGAAACGATAGAGGCTCTGCCTAAACTGATATACCGAAAAGTTTGATGCGCAGCGTGAGAAAGTCGCAGGCCAAAATTTCTCAAACTACGGACGTGGAAAATGTCACCTCTATAAACGCCGTTTTGCAACTGAGCATCGTCAGAGTGGAAGTAAACGAAAGCGATCCTTTTTCTCTTCTGGGCGCCAGTAATCGTCCGGCAGCCGAACGATGAGGAAGGAGTAAGACGCTTACCGCTAAATGGGCAGCGAAGCGAAGCACCCAGCCACAAAAGGCCCTTTGTGACTACCCTGTGCAGTAAATATTGGCTAACATAAGCAGGCCGCTCCTGACGCCAAGGTTAACAATCACGTTAAACGATTGGCGTAAAGAAGATTGGGTGGCGGTTGAAGTACTGATTATGTGTATGTAAGATTCTGTAAGCATCGATTTAAGTGAATAGGTTACAAGAAAGTTTGGTCAGATTATATTGAAAGATATATCTTGTTAGTTGCATATGTAAATTTTTCAACAGAGAGTGTAATAACTCATGAATCTGGAAAACGAACATAAGATCAATCAACTGGTAAAGCAGGCGTATACTTTGTGTGTAATATGATATTTTGTCAAAGTTTCCTGACTTTGTTCCAAAGAGATTTGCCAAAAGTTTGTCGCCTTTGCAAAGTACATATATAAATAGACTTTAAGTTCAGTATAACGAATTATATTTTAAATCATGTGCATGTAAGTTTAATTTTTATTATTCTAGAGATAAAGTAGAAGGTGTTGAGCCTATGAGGAGTTAACTGCTTTAAAAAAGCAAGTAATATAAAAAAAAAACTTAAGTCAATTTACTGACCCAACAAAGGTGGCCTTATTTTAGCTACTTTTAATTTAAATAGTTAATAAAGATAAATATATGTATATAGGGCCACAACATTTAAGTGGTAATTAATTTTTATTAATTATCATTAAAATATCGTATTGTCGTCCGAAGCAATCATGTATATAAAGTTTCAGTTCAACTGAATGCTTTAAAACGTGAGAAAAAAAAATCTTTTAAAGTTTTAACTCAAGTCACTAAGAATGAAACCAACATGGCTGTAACATGTAATTCTTTAAATAATTAGTTTCAATCAACTAATTTTAATTAATTTTATTAAATTATCGTATTTTTACCCCAAAAATGTATTGAAAATTGCAGTTCAAACGAACACTTTAAAATGTAAGGAAAAAACCTTTTCAAGTTTTGACACAAATCGCCAAAAATGATGCCAACGTGACTGTATTTGTAATTCTTTGAATAATTATTTTAATCAATTAATTTTTATTAATTATAATTAAATTACTGTATATAAAATTTCAGCTCAATTGAGCGCTTTTAAAAGGTATTTTATTAACGATTGAAAATTCCACGAACATAAATGAATAAATATATAGAGAATGTGAGCTAATAGTAGGAATTGAGGAATGACCGGAGAGCTTTTGATGCTATTTTTTTCAAAGTTCAAATAGATGAGAGTCGGGTATTATGGAATAGTTTGGTAATATGGAATATATATATACACACCGAGGTTTTGGTTGTGTTTGTTACTGCTATAATGTATGGGAAAACCTTAAACAACTAAAGATAGACTCTCTCATGATGATTTCATTTCGTAGACAGATGCTAAGTCGTGGGTATTATGAATGCTTTAGAATTTCAAAATCCTAGGTAAAATGTATAGTACTATTGAACAACAAATGTACTAAATAAAAATAGTGTTAAAAAGAGTTTGCCCGTTAATCATTCATAGAGCTATGGTAAGAAATAGTTAATAGACAAATATTAGTAGTTCGTTCCTAAAGACTAAAATATTATTTTTAAATTTGAACATCGGAAAAAAGAAGCGTTAAAACAAATACAACAGCTCAGAAGAAAACTGGATCTTCTTCTATAATAACGTACTTCTCATATAAAAAAATGTTAGAGGATGAACTAAAAGAAAAGGACAAAAAGAAGGAATCAGAGGCTTCAGAACGAAAGAATATTCAAAGGCACTTTTTGTTAAGAAATCAGACCGAATTTCTAGACTTAAAATTAACAGTATTGGCAATGAATCGTTTTATTCATGGATCATCTAAATGGAAAAAAAAGTCGCGTTATTTTCTATAAGGGAAAAATTTTCCCAAGACCGGGGGGAAATTTGGGAAAAAATTTTTTAACTTTTTTTCTGGGCTCAACAAAATGTACTTAAAGGAAAGACTTTAAAATGAAAATTTTGTAAAAAAAATAAAAGAAAAAAAACTTTAATTTTATTCAAATAGAGCTTTTTTCAGTTTTTTAAAATGTGGGGGCCCCCCCGTGACCCAAGGGGGAAAAGAAGATATTGAAAAGTCAAAAAAAAAAGATTTTTTAAAAAATTAAATTTATTAAATACATCAAATTATTGAATTTTCATGCTCCAAAATTTTACAATTAATTTAACAATAAAAAATTTAAAAACAAGTTTAATTACCAGTGACCCCCTGCATAGTCATATATAAAATTATAACAAAAATTAACACTTATCTTGATAGATTTTACTGCTTTTAATTAACCCCAAATCCATTTTTAAGATTTATTTTTTCCACGGGGAGGGGATGTTTTACTAGGGGTGAAAAATAAAAAAAAATAATCTGAAATAAGTAAACCCAAAATTTTCGGTCCTTTTTTGCCCAAAGACTTCGGGAAAAATTATATGGATAGCATGCCGAAAAATCGTTTTTTTTAAAAGATTTTCCCCGGAAAAATGCTTTGATGAGCGAACGTTTATTACGTCAGGGGGTTGCTTTGACTGGTGAGACGTTTATATAGCCGGTGGAATTTAAAAGGTTATGGTCCTTAGTTTTAGGCAGATATTGTTCAATACTTTTTATTTTATAGGGGGGCGATGAAAAAGAATGAAAGGGCGCGAATATTTAAACTTTGAAACACGCTTTTAAAATTTAAAAAACTACGTTTTAAAAATTTTAAAATTTTCCAAAATGGTTTAAAACGCCATAATTATCCCCATTTAAATCTTTTTCAAAAAAAAAAACTTTTACAGAAACAAAAAATATTACTTTTGAGAAGTATTTCCCCTTTCAATCGTTTATAATTTTTATATCCATAATGATTTAGGTTTTTTTTTTTTTAAAATTAAACCAAGTAAAGTTTCTTTTAATTTGTCCCCCTGTATATTTATTTATTTATTTATCTTTTTTGGAATTTTCAATCGTTATTAAAATACTTTTAAACCAAAATTTAAATTTTTTATACATGACTATTTTGATGACAATATAATATTAAGTATAATTATATTGCTTGTTTTTAGAAATGTTACCGGTATTCCATAACACCTGAATCTCATCTGAAAGAAAATAATTAAATTTGAATGAAAAACTAAATTTGATGTACACATCTTTATTAACAGATTTTTAATGGCAAATTTTATTTTTCCTATTCATTATCTCACTATTTCTTTTTCATATGTCACGTGCATGAACCTAGTTTTGATGCAGTTGTACATGTCCCCGATATCCCTAAGCCCAAAAACTTTCGTTCTTACTCTTAATTGCAAAAGATAAATTTCGGGAGAGCTTTGTAAATTCAAGAGAATCCATTAGCATTTCAAAATTTTAAAGATTTAAAATGAGTGACAGAACAGAAAATGGTTAGATAAAGCCAATTTCAATTAAAAACTAAATGCTTAAACCTAGCGCGCGTAACATTCTGAATCTATAATGTGCATTACCAGTACACACAATAGTTGACGCAATATATGATATAAATAACATACAGTGGTCCACGAAAGTGTTTGTGTACTTGCAATTGACTATACATTTGTATGCTTTCAACTAGTAAAAATTAATGCATCAAAATTGTAATTTTTTTTATGATATTTGCAACTTGTTCGTACATAATCAATTTTTAAAACATAGTAGCACTGTTATTTTGAAAAATTAATAATAAAAAAACCTCTAAAAAATTACGCCACAAAATCATTTATCAGGTTTAATATGACTGTTGCCTAAGTTTTAATAAACTCGTCTTCTTTTTCTCTTAGTGTATGCCAAAATTTTAATCACAGATTTAAAAATTTATAACATTCATGAAAACAGAATGAATAGAGAAAAGGATATTTGATGTTATAATTGGATTAAATATTTTAACAAACTTGCATTTTTAAAAGAGACAGACACAGAATTACTTATGCGTATTGTACCACTCTCCAACTCGCGAAGTCGTAAAGCAATTTGTATTCTTCATAACAAAATAACGTGTTCGATAAGATAAAATGGCGTCGTAATTATGTATAAATTAGGAAAGGAACATTCGATTACGTTTTGCTGCCTATTCTCCTCAACAGTCGCAGACGAAAATGGTTGTAGCAAATTAGTCACGTGATGCAAAACAGCCAATCAAATCAATGGAGTTCGTGCTACAAATAGCATCCATTCATCTTCTAATGGAAGATTAAATTTTTTTTATTGTCTTTGTAATAGCTAGCGACAGGTGCATTTGATTTTATCTTTCGCGTCGAAGACAATGGCCGGAGGAACAGAAAATGGCCTGAGAGAAAACTTCGCTTTAAATTCCGAACAGCTAACAAATGGTATTTTATCGGTAATAAATTAAATTTAGACTTTATTTAATTCCTCTTTATATGAAAGAAAGAAAATTATGTTTCTCTGTTAATATGTGTTAAGTGAGATATTAAGCAGTTTCTTTAAGACATTTTTACAAAATTTGTTGGCAACTTGTTTTTTAAGATAACCACGGAAGTGTTTTGAAATTGCTGAAAGGACTACTCGAATTTGACTTAATTAGTTGGAACTTTTAATGTTTTTTGAAAATATCCTTGTAACATTGTAATACAATTTTGAGATCTGTTATGATTTGAATTTTTATTAAAGTTTTTAAGTAAAAGTAAAGCTGATTTTTTTAGAAACATTTTCCATTTCAAATAGGATATAGGATTATTTTCTACGACTCTTGAAGCCACCTCAAACATTTTTTTAAAAAATGTTTAATTTAATTCGTATAGTTTTGTCCTGATAAAACATACTTATTTACATAACTTAATCACCAACAACATAAAAATTAAAGCATTGAACAGGGGAATTGGTATGTTTTACAATCGAAGAAATATATTTTAAAGAACTGCAAATGAAAAAGTTTCTCTTTCACTCGTTTATTCAAATTACAATTAATAAATAGCATACAGAATATTTACATCATAATTATGTTTCTAACTCATGTATTGTTTAATTAAATTAACAGAATTTTGGATCGATTTCTTGTTGTATTATACTTATTTTATTACCATTAAACAAAATTGTGTTTTTATTCTTGTAATTGTCTTACAATATTTGTCTGGTTTGTAGCTATTTTTAATATAATGATTCGAGATATTTTGTAAAAATCGTCTGCCATTCTTCTATCTAATTAAGGTCGTTAATGTGCTTATAAAATATCGTCTGCAGATAATTGAATTATATTATTGTTATTCGCAAATTCGTAAACATGCATCTGGCAATAAAATTGCATACATTCTATTTGTTACAATTTAAAAATTATTTAGTTTAGCTATAAGCTTGTTAGTTATTTAGAAGCTTTCTTTATTATAAGATGTTTTTCCTGTGAATTTTGAAATCATATTTTAAAAGCATGGGGAATATAGCTAATTTTTTAGAAGCTTTGATAGTTTTCTTCGTTTTTTTTATTTCTCAATAAAATCAAAATTTTTAGTATAAAAACGAAAATAAGTTGCAGTCTAGCTAAAATTATTGACTGATATTCTTATTATAAAAATATTTACTTTCAAGTTATCAAATAAAAAAACATATTTTTAATATCGAGGATTTAATAATTAAAATGCAGTTTTTATTACATCAAAGATTAAAAAATGATAAAGACATTATACTTTGAAAATCCATTTGAAATCCTGCCAGATTTCAAATGCTGTAGAATTTTTTATTTTTTATTTTTTGAAATATCTCAATGTTTTATAATATAAAACATCTTTTACTTTCATTTACATAAACAAACATCAAACTTTTCACTTTTACAGATTAATTAAAAAAGAATTTAAAAATTATATCACAAGTCACAAAAACTTTTAAAAAATTCATGAGCTAATAGAAATTTAAATAAGAATGGAAAAATTAAATCATATCTCAAAAACGTTTTCACGTAAACTGAGATGATTGAATTTTAGAAAAGAAAACTATGCTTAATATTTATTTTAAAGAAATATCTAGATATTTAATGATTCATTTTCGCAAACGAAAGATTTTAACTTTGGAATATTACATCTGAACTCCCTCACACTTTGCAAACAAGAGAATTTTAATGAGGTAATCAAGATTCACTTTTAATTGAAAACACGGCTGAAGTAATAATTAGAAATGAAAGGAAAATAGATAATAAAATATTAGCTGAAAAGTAACGATCAAAGGGAAGAAAAAAGATTTACGACCTTTTTGACTGATAATTAATACGGAGAGAGTCATGAAACTGTTTAGTTAAGAATTCATGAAGCTATATATTAAAATGTAAGCTCGATGTATTAATAATATTGTTAGATTTTGTCTGAATGATGGAGGCATGGTGACAGAACAAATAACGAGTATTTTCCAGCTCTTAAATTGCTTGAGTACCGATGTTAAGATATTTTTCCAGAGGGTACCGTCGCACTGAATGACTGCAGGAATGAGATTGCAGATAGTCTAGCCTGGGAGGGTAGACATAAAGATTCTACACATTGTAGATGCCTTACTTTTTCTGTAATAGCTACCCGGGTCAAGCAAAATATCAGTTCCTCTTAGAGGCAAGCCCCTGTACATGAGTAGTATGAGGTAAACTGCCTTGGTGTTGTTTTAATTGGGACCTGGACTAGATCGGGGTATCCCAAAACCGGGGGTGCCAGTACGTAAATTGCGGCCCCCCGACTCTTTTTAAAAAAATTTTAAAAAAAAAGGTTTTTTAAGTTTT
>BMAV01003575.1:0-17193 GCA_019973955.1 Trichonephila inaurata madagascariensis
AGATGTTTTGTTATTACTGATATTGTATTATTGATTATATATTTTTTACTGAAATTTATAAGACATTGTCTTCAAAATATTTTGTTTTGACTAATATGTTTAACTTATAGAGAACCCCCCTAAAATACCGGAAATACATTTCAATAAAAATATCTCATAATTTAGAAATCGGAAAATTTTACTCTGATTTTAAATATGTTAGTTTTACTTTTTTTCAAAGTGTTTACTACTTTCTATTTAGCAATTTTTAGTTAAGTTTGTTCGCCTGCCACTTTCGTAAGGATTACAACATTACTTGTGAAAAATGAGCCATTTTTTGGGGGCTACTTTCGAATACGAAATGAATTACATGGTTATCTCAACAAAGCACCCAAAATGCATTTTCTTGTATGTACAGATAGGATTATATTTTCAATAAGAAACTTGTTTTTCGTTAAATATCTGTGCAAAAAAACTTGAACTTTTCAAAGTATTTGGGAGAATTAGCTGACATGTTCGTTTTGTTATCCATAGCCCACCCTATTTTCCTTTTAATAAATGTTTTAAAAATACTTATGCTAATACAAATTGATCAATTTTTTTTCAAGGTCGCTAATAATATTTTTGAATTAAGATGCATAACCAAACAAATCTCGAATTATATATTTAAAATAAAATGCATTTTTCAGTTAATGTATTATTTATATTTAACATTCTTTAAGAGGTCACACTTTCATAATTGATACTTCGCTCCTACTACTTGCGACAACTTTTTTTTTAAAAAATTAAGGTGTGTGGTTTTTAGATTTGCTTAGCACATTTTAAGAAAAGTATGCTGAAATTAAGAAGAGAAAAAGAAATTATTATTACTAAAATGGGAAACAATTGGTAAAAATTTACAAAAAATCACATAAACGAGGCCCATTCTGTACCAAAAGTTTAAGAACTTATTTTTATTTTTTCAATTAGGATGTGTGTTACTATGCTATTCAGTTTTGGAATGACCTTCAGAATAAGAGATATCTTAATTTTTACAAAAACTAGAGCACTTTTTCTTAGTTATTATATGAAATTCCTTTAAAAAAACAGTGATTATATTCACATAAGGAACTGTAAATTTTGTAGTGAAACAGTTATTGATGAATCTGAAGGTTAAAACAATTCTGAAGCCCCGTAGCTGAGTGGTTAGTGCATTGCGCTTCAACACCACAGGTCCGAGGTTCATACCCCGGGCTGGGTAAGGTCGATTCATCCCTTCAGTCTGTCAATAAATGAGTACCAAACTTGCTTGAAAACTTAAAACTGGGGGCTTCGCGTCAGACTCATCACCTCACCGGAACATCTGCTCATATACCTCAGGGCCCAAGCTAGTGTATACTGAGCTGGGAACAATAGGCCTTGGCCCTCATGAGCTGTCACGCCACTGAGTTAAAACACTTTCACTATTATACAGAACATACACAAACAATTTCAGTTAATTATTTCCAAAACTTTTTGAGTAATCACTATCCCCGTTTGAGCATTTAAACAAAAACACATTTTGAGTAAAACGTATTTTAAATCATGACATCTTGCTTAAAGTAGTGGTATATGTTTTTACTAAAACATTTGTAATTTTGGATCTAGTGAACGGAAAATAATACACTTGATATTTTTATAAAGCTAATAAGATGGGCTATAAAAAAAGATCATAAAAGTTCTTTCGATTTTTGGAAAAATTCACAATTTTAGGGTAGTCGGATACCTTAAAATTATTCATGTCTAGTAGGCATAAAATTCTAAAGTGGACCTTTGTATCCTCTAAAAAATAATTTTAGGTGTTCTGAATGGTCGAAAGGGTTAATACTGTTACTTTCGTTCAATTGCCATTGATCGCAAAAATGCGCTTTATTTACAAGTTTAAAACATTCTTCTTACAATGCAATGGCACCAGTGAAACATGACAGACAAAATGACAAATCAGAGATTTTATTTGATTTTTATTAACGTCTCGCTTTGAAGATAGCTCATAAATTTGAACCTCGTGTTAATGATTAGGACAATACCTGAGCTCTCCAAACTTCCACATCTCTCCAAAGTGAGGACTGCGAGCCTTGACAGATTTAATGCGCATCAGACCCGACACAGAGGTTTCTTAAATGACAAATCAGAGTAATGAAACAAAGAGTTATGTTATCCTGTCTGTTCATAATGTTGATTAAAAATTTAACTTACACATTTGGGAGAGGAAAGGGTGAAAAATACGCTGAAGAATTATCGCTTTCCACAAGACATGACTTATATCTATTATCACAAGACATAATTATTTTCTTGAGGTTTAAACCCTGTGGCAATAAGTGCAACTAAATGAAAATAATCGCGTAAAAAATTGCTATGAATATCTCATTCGTTTTGCTAGTTCCAGAATATTCTGCTTTCCTTTTGACTAAGAAATTGATCTCACAAGGAGAGGGCACGACTAAGGAAATTCATTTCGGATCCAGACTTGGTGTAATAGAAGTACTCCTTTAGGGTGTTCAACCCTTAATGTAATTCCGTCGAATGACCAGTCAATTCGGAGAAAACAGCGTTCGAAATCTATGCTTAGCTTTTATACCATTAAGTTTCTATTTTTTTCACGGGCCCAGTGGCTCGATTGGTAAATCGTCTGCCTTTAATGCGGTTGGATCCAAGTTGGAATCCCGAGAAAAAATTTTTTCTTTCAATTCCTTTAATTATTTTTTAAAATTAAATAAATTTATTTATTAAAAGTTTATTAAATATCGAATGGTATTTATGTAATTATTTTGTATTTTATAAATTAAAAAATAAGTAAATAAATTTATTATTTAAAATTATTATTAATTAAAATTACTTAAAATTAATTGTTGACTAAAATTACTTAAAATTAATTGTTGATTAAAAATACATAAAATTATTATTAATTAAAAATGATCATTAATTAAGATTACATAAAATTATTATTAATTAAAATTATTTAAGTACATTTTTAATTAAAATTAATGATTCATTAAAATTATTTAAAATTAATATTATTTAGAAGTAATTAATTAATGTTAATTTTTAAAATGAGTAATTAATATTAATTAAAATAATTAATTAATATTAATTACATTTCATTGATTATCATTAATTAAAAATATTAAAATTATTTAAATGCAATTATTAAAATTATTAAATAATTTTTTTAAATTAAATATATTTATTTTAAAAGCACTTATTAAGTGTTTCATATAATTACGAAATAGTTAATTTAATAATAATAATAATAATAAATTTTATAAATAATTTTATATATATATATATATATATATATATATATATATATAATATTTCATTAACAGTATATTGTATTTCACATTATAAAACTATTTATAAATAATTTTTATGTAAAATATCATTTAATATTTATTATATAATTTATTATAAATATTATTTATTTATGTTTAAAATTTATTTATTAAACATTATATAAATATTCATATAATTACAGTAATTTTTTTACTGTATAAAATGCAAAAAAATTACGTAGAATATCATTTTACATTTAATAAGCTTTTCATAAATAAATTTATTTATTTAAAAAAATAATTAAAGAAATTCAAAGAAAAATGTTTTTCGCGTGATTCGAACTCGGATCCAACCGCATTGAAGGCAGACGATTTACCAATCGAGCCACAGGGGCGGTGAAAGAAATTGAAACTTAATTGTATAAAAGCTAAGCATGAATTTCGAACGCTGTTTTCTCCGAATTGACTGGCCATTCGATGGAGTTACATTAAGGGTTGAACACTCTAAAGGAGTACTTCTATTACACCAAGTCTGGACCCGAAATGAATTTCCTTAGTCGTGCCCTCTCCTTGTCAGCTTGATTCGAATAATGATTTTCCTATTCAATATATAAAATTGTATTATTACTGTGGAGGAATAGAGAATTTAAATTATACAATTAAAGATATTCTCGTTACAAAGCATTTCATAATTACACACGAAAATAACTTTTTGAAAAGTACAAATTTTACAAAATACAAGCCATACAGAGTTGCTTATTTTTCTAAATACATTCGAACGAAACAAGAAATTGGTCGACAATACGCATGTTAATTGACCTAATTTATAGAAACACCAGATAAAATATTTTGAATTACGATCCGTTTCTGAATATTGAGCAGGACTCCTAATTGGTTTCCTTCATTTCCGCAGGATAAGAGACATTACCGATTCTTTTTCTAAAATATTTTACTTAACTTTAAAAACTGATCTATGGGGAGAAAACAGGTTTTTCTGATACCTTAATTTAACCCGTGATCACTCGCGCGGGGTGTTCTGTACACCCCAGCAACAAGAAAATCCTCCCAGGATTCTAAAAAGAATGTGCAGAACCACGATTTTTTCTGTAGCTGCACATTTTAGGTCATTAAACCTTCAGGCCTGATGCAATCCCTCTTTCTCGAACGATTGGAATGTAATGACCTTCAAAATTTATCTAGGGGGCTGAGAACTCCCGCGAGAAGTTGAGAATTTGTATACAGTCTTCTCTGAATGCTTGGAAAATGATTAAAATATTATTTTTCTACTTTCTACTATCATTATCTCATTAATTATAAAGTATATTTATTACTGGTATAGACGTTTTATATATACTGGTTTATGAAAAAATATAAAATTATGTGTTTTAAAATGAAAATTTTGTATGTTTAGTTTAAATTAATGTGTTAGTCTCATTTATATGCAATACATTTAATAATTTTATTTGTATAATACAAAAAAAAAACATCTTGTACTTTATAAATATGTATCATAATGACTTAATTTTATTTTCATAATTAAATACACGTGTTAAAAGTTTGGGGTGTTCTCTACACCCCGCGAGTAGCGACGGTAGCAAAAACAGGCGCGAGTGACCGCGGGTTAAAAACAATATGCATCCCTTCAAAAGATTATTCTTTATCAATTAGCTCTTACATCCCACTCCATATCTTCTTTTCATTTCAAAGTAGAAATAAATAAAAAAGAACTCAGAAAAGTTATTACAAGAAAATAATCTTTTTAGATCAGTGACAACCGTCCACAAGGAACAAAAGAGACTCCTCTTATAGGATTTATTGCTGCAATGAATTGAGGATTGTTATATTTCGATTAGCCAATAAGGTTTGAGGAGTTGGTGCTTCCTCTAGTAAGTGCTGGATTCTTCAAATGTGGAATAAAATTGCGTTATTGCTTCTGTCGTTCAAGTATTACGAATTTACATTTTCACGATTGTTTCTCGCCAATTTATTGTTCTAAATACAGTGCAATCAAATATTAGTTTTGTTGCTTCTTAGTACTTGATTTTTGGAAGTTTTAATCGCGGCGTAAGACGTTGTTGGGGAATATTATTTTGGATGTAGTATTAGTTGGAATTTCATTAAAATGTAAATTTCCCTAACAATCTGTCTGAGATTAAAATAATTTTTATATTTTTGTTTATTGGTATTAAAGATATTAAGAACAAGTATGTAAATTATTCTTGTAAATTTTTTGAATAAACAAATGAATAATAATCAGTTTATTAGACAATAAGTAACGTTTTTTTTAAAAATTAGTTTACGCTAATTTAAAAATATATCACGATATATCATTCATTGGAGTTAATAAATAGATTCCATACATTAGTTTAATTTAGGATACTTAAGTTTCGCCTTATTTGCACGTATATGCATTTAAGTCTGTAATAAAATTTTTTATTCTTATTGAAACCTAATTTTTTTTTTCACTATTTTAAATCAATAAGAAAATTGCTTCTCATTTTACTAATTATCTCTTTTAATCACCATTTAGTAGTTTAAATAAAATGAGGACACTTAAAAGGATAGCTCTGAGCTTTTCAATATACTGAATGGAACATAATTTTAAAACTGTTCTGTTAAAATATCCATCGCACAAGTCAGAATTTTTGTTAGAAGTGTTTTCATGTTATTTGAATTCACCATTTTACTGAGCAGCAAAATAGCATCAATACCTGGAGAAAATGCATAGTAGTATTATCTAAATTTTTTCTTCCCCGAAATATTCAAGCTTTTTAAAAAAAATCACTACTTAATTTTTTGGTTCTTCATTGTTTCTTACTTAATAATGCCTTCTCTATCAATGTAATGCATGATGCCGTCATTGCTGGTTGTAAAGAAAAGTACTCTATGTATTACACTTTCAAAAAAAAAAATATAATAATTCAGGAAAACAATTTCTTTAAAAATAATTAAAAAATTATATTACGCTAGCATTATTTTATTATCAATTCAGGTTAAATTTTAAGATAAGTGAATTCTCAAGGGATTTACATTCCCTGTCTACAAAAAAACATTCAGTTTTGTAAATGAAACATTTATTTCAAATGTAACATTATGCTAGAAAAAAAATCGATAAAATATATGTAGTCACAAATGACATTAAATTTATAAAAATCCTAAGTCGTTAACAGGAACGTTTCTAACAAAGAGATTTTTTTCTTGAGGTGGAGGATACCTTCTGTAGTTTCAGAATATTTTCTAACCCAAACTTTAAATTGTTTTCACTATTCCATTTGAAAAGTTCAAACGCACGCTGAACATCCAAAAGGAAGAATTATTCGTTAGAAAATATTCTCCTACTACGTGAAGAAATTTCGTATGCGAAACGCATGAAATGCCTGAGTAACTGAACTATCCCACAGGCAAATATTTCGAGAGCTTAACATTTAGTAAGAAGAGGACGAAATCTTTTAAGTCAAGTTTCTGCATATTTAATGAAAAATATCCCATCTCTATGACAACCATGTCGAAAAGCATCCGCGAAATGAATTTACATGCACGTTTAAGATTCGCCGAAGCAGTCTAACGACAACTATTTTACTATGTTTTGCAACAATTTATTTTAAGGACTAGAAATTTGTTTACGTTCATTTACAAAATCAACTACCGAGAAAAAAAAATTAAGTGTAAAAATGTTTATTTTTGTTCATTTTTTTCAGAATGAGAAATAGTGAAAGAACATAAAGTTACACTCTAATGCAGCGATGCTCCACCTGCGGCCCACCGAGCCTTTTTAAATGGCCCGGTCAGTGCCCATTGCTCTAAAAAATTCCCTTATTTAAGAACAATATATAAAAAAATTAGGTATCAAGGAATCAAATTTTTCTTTTTGTTGTGGATGTCGTTTGAGAGCGACTTGATATTCTTTTTCTATTTGTAACGGTTACGTTTAGTGATAACAGGCCACGCCGAGTAATGACAGTTTCATGGGTGGAACTAATTTTTAACTATTTTTCATACCTTGCAAACGAAAAATGTTCGAAGAAAATATATCGTTTCAAGACCATTGAGAGGTTGACTATTTTGTAGTGAAAAAGAGACACGGAACAGTAATTGTTTTATTTATCACGAAAGCTCTGTATTTTAAAAAAAAATAAACAGGAATCATTCAATGACACTTGATTTCGAAGATCTTTTTCAAGACATGATAAATAGGCTTTCCTGAATAATCTTTGCGACAGAAGCAAAATGTTTTGTCAGTTGTAATGTCACAGTGGTAAAAAAAGATATCTTATGAAGTTTATCATATTATTGGTAATCATATGAAACCGTTTACTGATACAGAAATAATGAAGGAGTGTTTCTTAAATGCTTCTAATTCAGCGTTAGTGACTAAAATAAAAAGTAATAATTACAAAAAGCAAAACAGGGGTTAAAATATTATGATCAATTCTCCGCTATTTAATCACCCCCCCCCCCTCTTTTATACTCATAATGTGGCCTGCGGGAAATACCTGACATATGTATGCGGCCCAGCAGAAAAAAAGCTTGAGTACCCCTGCTCTAATGAAAAGCTTTTGAACATATCAAATTGTCTGAGTCCTTATAATTCTTATAGTTTAAACTCTAAAATACATTTCATGCAAATGTTTATTATCGTCAGACATTAAAAACAGCACTTGGTTAAGCGGGGATGGACATCATAATTTCGAATCTCCATCAAGAGACAAGGACGATATCTGATCTGGCATCTACTCTCGAAACTTCCACACCACGGCAACATGTGAATCTGAAGCCTCGACATATTTAATGTGCACTAGCCTCTTTACACAGCGGCATCAGGACTCAACTCTTTCGACAGGAATAATAGTGATCTCGTGATCCGAATTCTGACTCGGCTTCCACGATGTTATTTTAGAAAGTGGTCACAGATAGACCTTCGACTTCAAAAAATTGGTCGCAATACGATTTCTAGCATTATAAGAAAAGCAAGAAGCCATATATCCTGTAGATCAATCATAACAAGAATCAATCATAAGCATTCAAAATTCAACTGTTTTTTTTTAATTCCTACTATTAGCTCACTCTCTCTATATATTTATAAATTTATTCATCTTGTTCAAATTTTCAATCGTTAATAAAATACTTTCTATTCATCCAATCAAGTTCAAATAATTTTTTTAAAACTTGTACTGCCTGACAATTGATGTTTAATACAGTTTTTTTCAAATATCAATTGATTAATTAAATTAAATTAAATTAAATACCGGATTTGGACGCCAACTAAGATTCGTTTCTATTGTTGTAACACTGTAACTGTTAAAACAAAGACAAAAGTTGGTGTCGAAAACCTGTTTTTCAGCTAAACTAGCCGAATTGGGTGTGCATTGTTACAGCAATGCAGACAAATCATGCTCTTTTTTTTTTCAATTCCTCTCTACTATTAGTGCACTCTCTCCCTATATATATATATATATATATATATATATATATATATATATATATATCTGATTTAAATTTTCAATCGTTAATAAAATACTTTCTATTCATCCATTCAAAATAGGAATTGACTTAATTTTCTTTTATATTACTTGTTACGTTCATTTGATCAAAACAGCATGTTCATAAATAAAATGAATAGTAAAAAACTTTTTATTTTTCTTAATGTCTCTTTTTTTTTTACAGAGTGTAGATAAATATGAAATGCATATCACGAAATGAAAAACATATAAAAATTGCTTTTGAGAAAATTCCATGTTTATTATACATAATTTACATTGACTGAGTCATGCACGATTCCTTTTACAAAAATGAGAACTAGATGAAAGTCATGTATTCCTAACTTCGTATTAGCTCCAGTAACAGGATTATGTTTGAAATGTTTCAATGAAAAAGAACAAGAGGGAAAATAAATCTTTTAAATAATTTCCTTTTAAAAAAGGGGATAATAGAGTGCTGTATAAAATCAGAAATAAACTAAAATGTCATATGAAGGAATTTCGATAATGGAAAAGACGGTATGTGAACAAATTCCTTTGTTTTTAAATAAACAAAATGAACAGCTTTGGCATTTTTCCTTTAAAATATTGAAAAGGAAACGTATGGAATAAAGCTCTCTTTTTCAAAATATGTTTATTTATTTTTTTACAAAAGAGAAAATTACTTTAAGCTATTTTTAATTGTGCCATCAGAAAGGTTTTAAGAGGCAAATACACTGCATGGGAATATACTAATTATCAAACTTTAAACGACGTTCAAAAACAAATTTACTTTTTTAGCTTTAGTAAAAAGATTGTTTTACTAAAGCTTGTTATTAAATATAATTTAATTCTAAGAGAAATTTATTCCACATACGTTTGTTACTTATTTAATTTTAAATTAATTTTAAATTAATTAAATTACAAATTTTAAATTAAAATTGTATTTATGATAAAAAAAATGTTGTCAAAATGAGGTATTAAGAGTCAGTTAAGAAAGGTGGAAAATAACGTTAAACTATTTAAAGAATTTACAGTTTTCTTTTTTCAGGAACAACTCATTTCGGACTTATTGTTCGAAACTTTTCCAGAGATTACTGAAATCAAAAATCAGACCAATTATCAATTAAAAAAGAATTATAATTAGTAATTAATATTGTCAATATTTTAGAGTATGAGTTCTTTAAAATTGCATTTCTTAATAATACATTTTTGAATTGTGATATCCGCATTATGCACTACATTGAGACTTTATAACTACTGAATATGATGTAAAATAGATTGCAGTTAAAAACGCACTTCCTTGTACAAAACAAAACAAACAAACAAAATTAGAAAAGCATAAACATAAAGAATAGCACTTGTTTATTTTACTTTTTACTTGCCTTTTTTATACAATTCAATCTGCACGATGCAATTGTAAATAGTCTACATGAAATAAAATGAATTGAATATAAAGGTAATACATTAAGGATAATTTTAACAATAAACGCTAGAGTAGCACAGTTTTTTCACATGGATTTCGCCAATTTACGTAAAAGACAAATTCTTAGAATAAAAGTTTTTTTATCACCGAAACTACTGAACAAATGTGGAAATTATTCATCGAAACACAGAACCTCTGGAAATAAGCTCGCTGCACGAATTCCCAAAAGACCTTACTGAAATCTCTTGGGGGGTACGAAAAGAATACTTCAAATCTCGGCCAAAGAAATACAAAGTCCATGTATCAAAGTGCCTTTAAACACAATCAGAATACCGATGTTGGGTGGCATTTTAAAGGAGAAAACAAATCCGCGGACTTTTACAAGCATACGTACATCTTCGTTAAGTATCATTTGACAACGGGTGAACAAAAAGATTTTCTCACAAACAATTCTCCGAGGTGCATGTTCCCTTTAACAATATCACGTAGACTCTTCGGTATCTGAAGCTAGTGTTTGTATCTTTAAGGTTTTTTGTATTTCTTATTTCTTTTTTTTAAAGAGCAGAATGGGCGGTAAAAACACGAAACAGGATTGAAAAAAATAAAATGTTTTCGTTTCTCGGGTTAAAATAAACACGATGTTTTGTTCCTGTAAACGGTAAATTAAATTTCCACTTCTTTTAAAAGTAGAGTTTTTTTTCACTTAAGGATTTATTCTCAAGTTAAGAAATTGATTTTTATAAGACAGTGTTTTTTTTTAAGTCTTTAAATTTACTTGTAGTTATTTTAGCGAGTAAAAGATGATGCATTGCACTATATGTTAAACATTAGCATTATGGGGTATTTATTACTATTCAAACAATTCAATTGCATTGAAACATATTTAAGATTTATAAATAAGGAAACAGACAAATATATATCTTATAAGTGCATTAATACATTTTTCAAATCATTTAAATGAGAATAAATGTAGAGAATCACATCACCTAGCTGTTAATTGTATTTGAACTTTCAGGAAAAACTACAAAAGAACACTCCAAATTACATCTTTCAAATAAAATTTTTTCCTGGTAATGTATAAAAAATTCATAAAACCATACACTGAAACTATTAGTTTACCAAAGGGAAGGGATACATTAAGTCGATCGCGATCGACTGGTGTACTGCAAGATATTTTAGTGACCGCCTAAGGATTAGCGGTTAGTAAATATACACTGAAGCGACAAAAAAACTGATATACCTGCCTAATATCGTGTAGGGGCCCTACGAGCACGCAGAAGTGCCTCAACATGACGTGGCATGGATTCGATTAATGTCTGAAGTAGTGCTGGAGGTAATTGTTATCATTAATCCTGCAGAGCTTTCCATAAATCAGTAGGAATAAAAGGGGGGTGGAGATCTCTTCTGAACAGCACGTTGCAAGGCATCCCAGATATATTTAATAATGTTCCTTTCTGGGGATTTGGGTAGACAGCGGAAGTGTCTAAATTCCAAAGAGTGATCCTGGAGCCAATTTATATCAATTCTGGGCGTGTGGGGTGTCGCGTTGTCCTGCTAAAATTCCCCAAGTCCGTCGGAATGCACAATGGACATAAATGGGCCAGGTGATCAGACAGGATGCTTACGTACCTGTCACCTGCCAGAGTCGTATGTAGACGTATCAGGGGTCCCATATCACGCCAAATGTACACGCCCCATACCATTACAGCGCCTCCACCAGCTTGAAGAGTCCCCTGTTGACATGTAGGGTCCAAGAATTCATGAGGTTGTCTCCATACCCGTACACGTCCATCTGATCGATTCAACTGGAAACGAGACTCGTCAGACCCAGTCATCAACTGTCCAATGTCGGTATTGACGGGCCCAGATGAGGCGTAAAACTCTGTGTCGTGCAGTCAATAAGGGTACACGAGTGAGCTTTCGGCTCCGAAAGCCCATATCGATGATGTTTCGTTGAATGGTTCGGACGGTGACACTCTTGTTGATGGCCCAGCATTAAAACCTTCAGCAATCTGAGGAAGGGTTGCACGTCTGCCACGCTTAAATGTTCTTCTCATTTGTTGTTGGTCTCGTTCTTGCATGTTCTTTTTCCTGCCGCAGCGATGTCGTAGTTTCGATGCTTTATCGGATTTCCGATATTCACGGTACACTCGCGAAATGGTCGTACGTGAAAATCCAATTTTATTGCTACCTAGGAGTTGCTTTGTCCCATCTCTCGTGCCTCCTGTTGGTGTGGTGTGGTAGTTAGGAGAGGGAGGTGCCAGCTCAGGTGTCATCCACGTCACTTGACCATATTTCAAAATTACGTGGTCCGTCGCCAAAAGCCCTCCTGTAGCTGAACAGTGAGACGTTAATATTCAATCAATCAGTCCCATCTCTCGTGCACCGACTATAACACCCCGTTCAAATTCACTTAAGTCTGTACAACCCCTTATTGTTGCAGCAGTAATCTATCTCACAACTGTGCTAGACACTCTCGTTGTCTTATATAGCCATTGCCGACTGCAGAGCCGTACTCTGATTGGTTCCATATTTCTTTATTTGCATACGTATACCTGTAACAGTTCTTTTTGGCTGTTCAGTGTATATAGAAATATTCAAGATTGGCTGACAGTATGAAGACTAAGTCTTCTACTGATTATAACTATAAGCACCAACTTTAAATGAAAATGTTTTATTTTTAAAATATTTTGAATTGTTTCGTAACAAATACATCATTTGATACTATATTTGTGGCTATTCTTATTATATTTGAATTTTGCGTTTTGCTTTAACCGCAGTCTTAAAAGTATAACTTAATTTCACTGTCGCTATGTAGGTAAGTACATATTTCGTATTTATTATTGTTATTATAAATATAATAGACCTTTTTCTTACCACATACCACACCCAGAACACAGGATGGATCGCAACACCTTCAAAAACTTTTAAGTAGTCCGTAACCTGAAAAAGTTTGCCCACTCCTGGTTTACAAGGATTATAATAATGCAATATTGATTAATTGTTAGTGATTGGGTTTATCAATCATCGCAACTGGAAGCAGTACGAGGCCTATAGGGGACGGCCCTTGTAATCTATTGAACCCCTAACAAGTGACATCTGAGCTTCGCTGATCTTGTCAACTGAGGTCCTTTGGGGACTTTGAGACGCGACAGATTTAACCTTGTGTTAAGCCTTTACATGGTGAACTAGCAAAGGCTTCAGAAATCACATCCTTTTCTCAAATAAATAACGTCGTCCACCAATACACGACCTTACTCATTTATTGGGACCTCATTTCTAACGGCTAAGATTTCTCGTATTGGATTCCTCCTTTATAATTACTCAGACTAGGGTAATTTTGCGCCCAGGAGTGACAAACTTTGCGACCCAAGGTGTTCCATTTCAATTGCAATATAGAATTTTTTGTACAAAGTAAGATTTCTCATGGCAAATGATGGGATGGAGATAAAATAAATGGGGAGAGCGTTTAACATTACGCTTTAAAGCAACAGAAGGGCTATTGGTGACAAACTTCGTGATTTTGAACCCTGATTAAGAAACGAGGACGACACTTTAAATGACATCCCACTCTCCTAACTTACACATCATGCCAACGAGAAGACATTGAACTTCTTTAGATTTAAAGGGCATTAGCCCCTCTACACGGCGCGTTTTCATTGACATCCAGACCCATAAACCTGACTCGACAAATCCGGTTCGAAGTCCGTGACCATGACCACTAGGCCGCCGTGGCCAAGAAAAAATGAGAACTTAGCTAATAATTATGTGTTGGAATGCATTACACTGTATATGCATCTATTTATTTTAATAATTTCTTTACTCATGTTTGTCAAATTTATTTTTATTTGTGAAATTTCAGATAAAAAATTGAAAAAAGTACGTTTCGTAAAAAGTAATGTTTGGTTACCTTGCTAGTTAATGTACGAAGCATAAATCTTTACGGAAAAAAAGGAATTAAATTTTTTAAAAATATCGTGAGCTGAGTGGCGTAAATAGTTGGTCGCTAGCCTTTTACGCCCAACATAGCGGGTTCAACCCCGGTCCAAGTCATTGGATTTTTCTGATGCAGAAAATCAAAAGCGTCCAGGCCGTCATGTTAAAGATGCGTCATGTTAAAGATTCCTAGAGTGATGGTTTGGCTTGGGTGCTCTCGGCAAAATTAAATTCCTAGTACCATTTCACATCGTCAGAGCTCAGGGAACTGGGTATCAAAATTACATTGCGGTGATTGGTATTCCACCTATATGGTGCCACACTAAAAAGTGATACCAGCTCCTGGGGAATGGTATATATCTGCAGGTGTAAATACCAATCTGCAGCCCCAGTAGAAAGAGAAAAAACACATTTTAATTTTAATACAATTAATTTACAGATCTCAATAAATTACCATTACAGATTTCAGGATTAAAATACAGTTGAACCCGTTTTTTATGCGGTACATAGGGACCGCATAAAAATAACTGCACAAAAAAAAAATATTCGAAAATTTCATGAATCCTTACATTTAGCAAGCAAATTTGTCGAAATACTGCAAAAAAAATTTTTATGTGATCACTCGAAAATAAAATCGCATAAAAAAGGACCGCACAAAAACAGGTTATACTGTAACTGAAAAACTTAACCCCTTCAGGACCAGCGGAAGGATAAACAAGCGCTCCCCCAGGCCCGTACGCTCGGAGACCGGTCGAATTTCCCTGCTAAGCCTATATATATATATATAGTAATATAAAATAAAAGTGAAGAAGTACTAAAACCTACAGTGCTAAAGCAGGAAGAAATTGGAATTCACCAGACACAACAAATGTAGATACAAAAAATCTTTGGACTAAACTGGAGACCTATTATGATTTCTAAAGCTGTCGCTGAATTAGGCCAGAGAATTAGGGTTAGCAATGCTTTATGGATTCAACCTTCCCCGTACAGCAGAAACTTTCGACATAATAGGGAGAAAAAAAAAACCAAGTTGAAAAGTTAAGCCTAATACAACACGTGGAAGAAAAACCTGATAATATATTAAAATGAAGCTAAGAAAAGAGAACAATAATGAATGTCTCAAGGAGAGGAATAATAATAATAAAATTAATATATATATATATATATATATAATTTCCTTTAAAAATTCATATAAAGTTTTAAATGCAATCACAAATACGCTAAAACTTACAATTTACTATCATTGATAATATTTGAATATGGAGTACAAAACTTTTTGCTATATTTAAAAAAACAATTGTGAATTTTAAAGAAAATGTTTTCATTTTAATAAACAAAAATACATACATTTTCAAAAAAAAAAAAAAAAAAAAAATCCCATACATTTACATATGAATATAGAAAGTATTAGGAAACTAAACCAACTTATATTCAAAATATAAACAGAAATCCATAGAGCAATAGATCCCGAACCTCTAAATGTCCGATTCTCTAGAAAAATAAACATGTGCAGTTGTTTATATTCATAAGTATCTCGGATCTAATTTTAAAAAATAATAAAAAAACACGGAGCTGAAAGCATATATTGAAGTTCAAAGTTTTATGAAACGTTATTCGAAAAAAAAAAACGGTTTTCAACCGCCATCTAGTGCTTGTAAAAATTAATATAAAAACGTTCCTAACTCTGATCACACCGGTGTGATCATGGGCCTACGAGGAGGGAAAGTTCAATCACATATATGATACCGTAGGCTGTGGAGGGAAAAATGCGTGATCACATATATGTGATCATGGTACTGAACGAGTTAAGAGTCTTAACATTAAACGTGCATCATTTCTTCTACCTTGTGGTGGCAACAGGACTCAACATAGACATTAACAACACCACGATACGAAAGGTACAAAGTCGGCAACAAGTTCGCAATCCGGAACACTCAGCCACAGTGTCCCTTCAAGATAAGGATTTTGTTTTTTTATGGACATATATATTATTGAGAAAGGAGATTGTAGTTATGTTATATATACGCTGGTAATTGTTGTACTGTTGTGAAGCCTATTATTTAACGGCAATGCACTATCATAAAATCTTGAAATTTCATAATTTCAAAACAACTTATTATATACTTCGTTTTTATTTTAATTTAAAATTTAAGATACTGATTCGAAAATGTAGTGTCTTTTTTAAAAGTGATATTTCATTGTAAAGAAATTTACAATATAAATAAGAAATTTTACTGCAATCTGTAGACGAACAAAGTAAACAAACAATGATGACGGTACTGGATTTTCTCTGCAATTTTCAAATACGTTTTACAGTGTCGGGATATTGATGTATGTAGTGTCTGGCTACTGTTGGCGGTAGATTATGGAATGTTTGGCGCAATTCTTCGCATCTTTGGGGGGGGGGGGTTATTTTTTTTTAGGTAGAAGGTGGTTGACATTCGCGCGAACAAGATAGTCAGAAGAGACTTGGGTTTTGAAGCGCGAAGACTATGTACCGAATTTTGTGTTACGGAATGTATTTAGCCGTACTCAAATGGCTTGGTTTGCGGTACCAAGAAGAGATATGTTCTTGGGATTAATAAACTCGGCAACTGTGTAAAAAAATAGGCAAGAATATGTACAATCCTAACATAAAGGTTTTTTGAAACAAAATATTGTTGTTATTTTTTTTAAAAACCAGCGGATCTTACTTAAAAAACAGCCCTCGTATGTTTATTGATTGTATTGAGAAGCAAAATAATTCTGTTAGCTGTTAACGCGAAGCACAGCGTTGGAAAAGATTATGAAAGTAAGAGAGAAGTACATCACAACGTAGATGGCATTTTAAAAGCTAAACTGAAATATCTGAATTTTCTGAGATATTTATACACTTTGTTAAAAAATCATTTGCATAAAGATCAACTTATTTTTTAAATTAACAGCTTCCTTTTAAAACGTCGCGAATCAATATTCAACGAAATAAAAAAAAAATCATTATATCTCTTTAAAAAGACTTGAAAATTTCTAAGAAAAAAAAAGAACTTTTTTTCTTTTTTTTAAGGTGCAATATAAAAAAAATTATTTTATTTCTGGACATAAATAAAGATCATGTGTTTTGATTCTG